>LBNU01008292.1:25509-74618 GCA_014162995.1 Artemisia annua
TCAAAGGAGGAAAGATTATAGGTACTGGTACAATCAAAACAGGAAGTTTGGATTTTGAAAAAGTGTTCCTTGTGGATGGGCTTAAGTTCAACCTCTTTAGTGTCTCACAGATGTGTGACAAAAGGAATTTTGTTCTTTTTACTGACACTGAATGTCTTATCCTTTCTCCTGACTTTAAGTAGCCAGATGACAAATTTGTGCTCCTAAGAGTCCCTAGATCTGATAACATATACAGTGATCATATAAAGAACATAGTTCTAAAAAGAGTTTTAACTTGTCTACTTGCAAAGGCCACTATTGATGAATCCAAATTATGGCACAGGAGACTTGGACATTTAAATTTCAAAACTATGAATAAATTGGTCAAAGGAAATCTTGTGAGAGGATTACCTTCTAAAGTTTTTGAAAATCTTGAAACCTGTGTTGCCTGTCAAAAGGGTAAACAACACAGAGTGTCTTTTAAGTCCAAAGTTGTTAATACCATTACCAAGCCTTTACATTTGCTTCATATGGATTTATTTGGACCTGTTTATGTTAATAGTCTGAATAGGAAGCAATATTGCCTAGTTGTCATTGATGATTTTAGCAGGTTTACATGGGTCTTCTTTCTAGCTTCAATGGATGAAACCACTGAGATTATTAAAGAATTCATCACTAGAATAGAAAACCTAATAAATCATAAAGTTAAGATAATCAGATGTGATAATGGAACTGGATTTAAGAATTATGCTATGAATCAGTTCTGTGTGGGTAAGGGTATTTTAAGACAATACAGTGTTGCTAGAACTCCTCAACAAAATGGTGTAGCAGAGAGGAGAAATAGGACATTGATTGAGGCTGCTAGAACTATGTTGTCAGACTCTAAGTTACCTATACCTTTTTGTGCTGAAGCAGTGAACATTGCCTGCTTTGTGCAAAATAGGAGTAAGGTAGTTAAGCCTCACAATAAGACCCCTTATGAACTATTCCATGGTAAAAAGCCAATGATAGCTTTCTTTAGACCATTTGGGTGTCCTATTACCATCTTAAATACCAAAGACCAGTTAGGCAAGTTTGATGAGAAGGCTGATAAAGGTTATTTTGTTGGATACTCCATAAATAGTAGAGCTTTCAGGGTGTACAACAAGAGAACCAAATTTGTAGAGGAGAATTTGCATATTAAGTTTGATGAGAATAAACCTAATACTGCAAAGACAGAACCTAAGTGGCTGTTTAACATTGATATGCTAACCAAAACCATGAATTATAAGCCAGTAATTGCAGGTGTAGATACTAACCATGATGCAGGTACAAAAGACACTGTTTCTGCAGCTAAATATGCAAAGAAATCCACACCTCAAGAAGAATTTGTTTTGGTTGAAAAATGGAGGCTTGATCCAACTATCATTCCCACACAGGAGACCAAAAGTTCACAAGATGATCATTCTCCCAAAGGAGATGGGGGGAAGGTATGAAATCATCTAGTGAAGCACAGGTGGTCAATGATGAGCCACTTTTGGATGGTGTCACAAAGGAAACTACTTCCAGCAGTAGTTTGTCTGATTCTGCTGCTACACATGCAGACAACTCTAATGCTACACATGCAGACAACTCTGCTGCTAAGCAAACTGCTTCTCCAGCAACACCTAAGTTTCCTACAATTGACACACAAGGCATATCCTTGGTTGATACATCTTCTCAGGATGATCCAAAGATGCCTGGATTGACTGAAATATATGAAGATAAAGATGATGAAGCTCTTGAAGGTGAAATTTTTGGTGCTCAAACTGACTTCAACAACATGGAACTCAACATTCCTATTAATCCTACAAAGACAACAAGAATTCATAAGCATCATCCAAAGGAACAAATTTTAGGTGATCCATCATCAAATGTTCAAACAAGGAATAAGACAAAGGAACTACTTCACAAAGGTTTCTTTGCTAGATCTTTACATCAAAGAAATAGCCATAAAGATCTACAGAATTGCCTCTTTGCTTGTTTTCTATCACAAATAGAACCCAAGAATGTGTATAAAGCCTTACAAGAAGCAAGTTGGTTGGAAGCAATGCAAGAAGAACTTCTCCAATTCAGGATACAAGAAGTTTGGACCTTGGTTGATCTACCTAATGGGAAGAGGGCTATTGGGACTAAATGGGTTTTCAGATGCAAAAGAGATGAAAGAGGCATTGTGATTAGAAACAAAGCAAGATTAGTTGCTCAGGGATACACACAACAAGAAGGCATTGATTATGATGAAGTATATGCACATGTGGCAAGGATTGAGGCCATTAGACTGTTTTTGGCATTTGCTTCATAAAAAGATTTTGTAGTGTATCAAATGGATGTGAAAGGTGCTTTTCTGTATGGGGAGATCAAAGAGGAGGTTTATGTGTCACAACCACCTGGTTTTGAAGATCCAGATTTCCCTGACAAAGTTTATATGGTTGATAAAGCACTGTATGGTCTGCATCAAGCTCCCAGGGCATGGTATGAAAAGTTGTCAACCTACTTACTAGACTGTGGTTACACTAAGGGTAGGATTGATAAAACTTTGTTCATTAAAAGGAACAAAGATGATATTTTGTTGGTTCAAGTCTATGTTGACGATATCATCTTTGGTTCTACAAGCAAAGCTATGTGTGAGGAGTTTGAGAAGATAATGAAAGACAAGTTTTCCATGAGTTCTATGGGAGAACATACTTTCTTTTTGGGTTTACAAGTGAAACAAAAGGAAGATGGCATATTTATTAGCCAAGATAAATATGTGGCTGATATTTTGAAGAAGTTTGGATTCACAGATGCCAAGCCTGCAAAAACTACAATAGAAAATGACAAACCATTGTTAAAGATGAAGAAGGCAAAGATGTGGATGTTCATGTGTACAGATCAATGATTGGTTCATTGATGTATCTTACAGCATCAAGACCAGACATTATGTTCTCTATTTGTGCATGTGCAAGATTTCAAGTTACTCCTAAAGAATCACATATCAATGCATTCAAGAGAATCTTTAGATACTTAAAGCATCAACCAAAATTGGGGCTTTGGTATCCTAAGAATTCACCATTTGAGTTAGAGGCTTTCTCTGACAGTGATTATGCTGGGTCTTGCTTGGACAGAAAATCCACAACAGGAGGTTGTCAATTTCTTGGAAATAGGTTGGTGTCATGGCAATACAAGAAACAAACTGTGGTGGCAAATTCTTCAATAGAAGCAGAGTATGTGGCTGCTTCTAGTTGCTGTGGTCAAGTGCTTTGGATGCAAAATCAATTGCTGGACTATGGGTACAACTTTTTGAACACCAAAATACATATAGACAATAACAGTACTTTGTGCATAGTTAAAAATCCTGTTTTTCACTCTAAAACAAAACATATTGAGATAAGACATCATTTTATTAGAGATTGCTATGAAAAGAAGTTGATTCAAATTGTTAAAGTTCATACTGATAAAAATGTTGCAGATCTACTCACTAAACATTTTGATGTGGGTAGGTTTCAGTATTTAATTGCAAGTATTGGTATGATCAATCTTTAGAAAAACTTATCTCTATGTGTTCTTGTTAAGTTTTGTAAAAGGATTTGTACTGTTATTGTTCTTAATAAGTTTGTTGTATATTGCCTTATGTGAATCTGCTGCTAAGGTCTACTCTGCTGCTGGTAACTCTGCTGCTAAGTTAGATCTTGCAATTTTGGACTTGTTTGTTTTGTGTTGTTGGACTAATCTTTTGCAGGTTAAGGTTAACATGGATGTATTTGCTGTATGTACAAGAAAGTAATTAAACATAAAAGTAAAGTTCATTCCATGGATAAAAGATGCAGATTACAAAGAAAGTTCATACAAAACACAAAAAGATCTACATCACATGATTTCTCCTAAGAAGACTACTCCATGGGTCCTTTTCCTTTGTCCTTAGGATCCGGCATCTTCTTGTGTACTCCCCTGGCTTGCATCTTCTCATCCCACAACCTTGGACAAGCAAGCCCCAGCACAACCTTGAGGGGAGGTTTTCTTGATGACTTGGAGGATTCAGGAACTGGAATGGGAGCCATTGATGCCAAAGCTGCTTCAAGAGCATGTGCAAGAGCGTTTGGGAGCTTTTTGGCAAGCTCAGTATTGTTCTCCTCTTGAGGAGCTCTTGATGTTCCCTCACCCCTTCTGTTGGTGGGTGATTGATATCTTGGATGGTATGGAAGATAAGCAGCATTGATATCATGCTTAAACTTCCTGGCTTGTTCTTTAGTCCTCATTCTATTACGAGGAGGACGATATGGTGGAAGATAGGGTAGAAGTGGCATAGTGTCAATTGGGAAGTCAAACTCAGAAAGAAGAATCAGAAGTAAGATTGATGACTTCGCGTTTTGGTGCCATGTCAAAGAGATTGTTATGTGAAAGAAATTATTATGAAAAGTTGGAAGAGATTGATTTGCTGTGTGAATAAGATTAGGGTTTGATTTGAGATAAAATTGGAAGTGATCGGATTCCCTTTTTATAACGGATCAAATTAGGGAAACTAATTAATGCGTGGTTGGTAATTACCATTAATTAAGGATAATAAATGGAAGGTTTGACTTTTTGACCGTTTGACCAAGAAGTATCAAAGTACAGTCAACTCTGCTGCTAGCCCAAAACACTCTGCTGCTAGTTATACAACTCTGCTGCTGGTACTGCTGCTACTCAGGGTTCTGCTACTCGGTTTAAAAGTGGAAGGGCGGTTATGTAACTTCCCAAATCAGTTTAAAAACCTAATTGATTCTCACAATTAGTTTTTATACGCTCCTAATTGAAGTATAACCGTACATAACCATTCCATTATCATCAAAATCAAAATCCCCCAAATCCACAAACCCTACCTTCATGGAGATTAACACACGCACTTGGGCCAGAGACCACAACAATGTCGCGCTTCTTGATGCCTCCTTGGTGCCTGATGAGTTCACAGAGATGGTACAATTTCTTAATGCTACTTCCATTAGGTATGCATTAACTATGAACCCAACTATATATCAATCCTACATTAAACAGTTCTGGCATACTGCCAATGTCAAAACTCACAAAGGGGAAACATATATTGTTGCCAAGGTTGATGATCAAAAGGTCCTTGTGAGTGAATCATCTATTAGAGAGATTCTTTTCTTTGATGATGAGGATGCTCCTAAGGTTCTTGTTAAAACTGACATTTTTGAAGGTTTAAAAACTTTGGGATATGAGAGGAAAAATGATGGTCTAAAGTTTCAAAAAGGTCTTCTCTGTTCTCATTACAAATTTTTGTTCCATAATCTTTTACATTGTTTGAGTTCAAAAACATCTGGGTGGAATGAGTTCAGTGCACCCATAGCTTCTGCTATAGTGTGTCTGTGCAATGGAGACCCATTTAATTTTTCAAACTTGATTTTATAGGGTATGGCAAAGTCAATCAGGGAAAAAGGGACTTATCTGCTCTATCCTAGATTTGTTCAATTGTTTGTTGAAAACCAAATTTCTAAAGTAAGAACACATAGGGCTACCTATGAAGAAATACCTTTGGTACCTAAAATGTTTACTTTAATGGTCAAAAATGGAAAAGGTTTTTCTGGCAAAGTTACACCACTTTTACCTTATATGGTGCAACTTGTGCAAAACAATCAGGGTGAAGGATCAGAAAACCCCACTGATTCCCAACACACACCCAATTTTGAAGGTTCCAATGAGGTTTCATCTCCACACACTGAAAAGACCCAAACACATAGGTCAACCTCAAAGGACACTGAGCATTCTCAGGCCAGTGTCAGGATGGAAGTACCAGATGAGACTGCCTTAGGTGATGGAGAAGACAGATTGGCAAGGGCTAACACTACTGCCACTAGCTTAGAAGCAGAGTAGGACAGTGATAACATAAGTAAGACCCAAACCAAGGCAACATCTAGTGAGGAAGATTCTTCTGAATCTGAATCCACTGATGGTAACCCTAGCCAAATGGAAAATACAGGGGGTTCAGATGATCAAACTAGGTTTGATACTGAGCTTAAGTCCAAAGATTCACCTCTCAGGGAAGGTAACACATCCCGAAGTGATGAGGACAGATCTGCAACTAAGGAATTGATAGATGACTTTGTACAAAATGACAATGTCAATGATTCACCTCTCGGACCAGGTAATACAGGTCGAAGTGATGAGACTAGTATGAAAAAAATTAATGAATTGATGGCAAAATGTACCACTTTGGAGACCAGATGCACATCTTTGGAGGTGATAGTTTCTGCACAAGCAAAGGAGATCACTAAAATGCAGCAACAGATGAAAGTGCTGCTCAGTTTAAAGAAATCAAGATATTCAACCTTCAAAAGATTTAAGAAAGTGGGACCTTCCAAGAAAAGTAGATCCTCTACTCTACCCACTGCTATGAAGGTGGATGCTTCCAAACAGGGGAGGAATAATTTGGAGACTTCAGGGGAGGATAAAATTTTGGAAGAACATGCTGATGATGGTTTGGATACTGGTGTGGGAACAGGGGATGATATGGAGATAGACAGTGGTGATGGTGAAAATTTTGCAAAGTATGTGGTTGCTGACAGAGAAGGGCATGAGGTTGTATTGGAGAAAATTGTGGAAACTTCAGAATCAGTAGTAGATAAACTCAAAACTTTGGAACCTGAACAACTTGTGAAGGCTACAGAGTTGATGAGTGGGGCTATAAAAGCTTTAGGAGATACTTTGAAAGACTCTGTTGCTGAATCTACTGCTGGTAACTCTGCTGCTCCAGAATCTGCTGCTCCAAATGTTGTTGAACATTCTGTGGTTAAGGAAACATATCAGGGTTCTGCTCCTGATAACTCTGCTGCTCATGAAATTCCTGCTACAGAAACTGTTGCTGATCCTGCTGCTAGTGCAAAAGGTGACTCTGCAGATGCACAGGGATCTACTATTGGTTCTAGTGACAAAGCTGCTGCTGAGGCAATGGTGATGCTCAGTGAGAAGGAATTACCAGAACAATCATCTCAACAACAACAACAACCACCATCTCAATCACAACAACAACCATCTAAACCAATCCAATCACCACAACCAACATCACTCTCACAACCAATCCATGTGTCTAAATTGCCAACTAAAGGAGTGTCTATCAGAGAACCTTCTATTCCTGTCAAGAAAGCTAAGTCTATTGCTTCAAGTACTGATAAAGGAAAAGGCAAGATGGTGGAGCAACCTGAGGCTGATTCAAGTGATGATGAAGTAGATTATTCTCAGATACCACCTGAATATTGGCCTAAGGATAAGCTTGATGAACTTGATAGAACTGAAGCTATAAGACTTCAAAATGAAGAATACTTGCTGGAACAACAGCTTCAGGAAAAAGAAAGACGTCAAGCTGAAAAGAAAGAAAAAGATTTGAAAGCCTATGAAGAATGGGAGGATGAATTGATTAAGGTAGATGCTGATATTGAACTTTCCAAGCTGGTAAAGATTGAGGAACAAGAAGTTACTAAGTTTGATGTTAAAACCTGGTTAAAAGTGTTCACAGTTAAGAAGAAAAAGGAAGTTGCTGCTGCAAGAATGAAGAAAAAGGTTTTCAAAGGGCCAACACCTCTACATCAAAGGAGAAATCAAGAAAAGTATTTGCATCATATTAGAGGTTGGAGAATTATTGATCTCAAAAGATATAAAGATTCAGAAATCTTTGATATGTATCAACATGCTAGAACTGTGTGTGATAGATTCATTGCTATGGGTTCTAAAGAAGATGAGGCTGTGATTGATAAAATGAACAGGAAGATAAGGGGTGAAAAGAAGTCAAATGAGCCTGAGAAGATCAAAGAGGCTAAAAATGTTGAAGTGCCTAAAGTTGCAGAGCAGGTGAAGGAAAGCATAGCAGAAACCAAACCTACTCCTACCTATGAAAGCAAGAAGAGAGGAACAATTAAGAAAACTTTTGCTAGGAAGAAGAGGAAGGTTAGTGTTGCTGACAGTTCAGATGTAGAGAAAGAAAATGAAAAGGAAGCTACAGAGGAGATAACACAAGCTGAGCAAGAAAGGTTGATGTCTTTCACCACTTTGGCTACAAGAGAAGAACCAGAAATCTCCAATACAGTTCCTTTGGCAGCTAAACATCCAATCATCTCTTATACATTCAGAGTCAGAGATGGTAGTGAAGGGTATTGGGAGTTTAAGAGAACTAATGATATGTATTATGGGTTTATCAGATTTTCTCAAATGCTCAACTATATGGATAGGGATGATGTGTGTGATGTTTGGAGATTGTACAAAGAAAGATTTGGGGATAAACAGCCAGAAAATGATCATGAGAATATTATCTATCATAATCTAAAGATAATGTTTGAACCTCATGTTATTGATAGAGAATGGATTGAAATGAGAAGCAAGAGGGTGAACAGATGGTATTTATATCAATCTTGTGGAGTTCATGAAGTATCAGCTGGAGGTGTTACTGTGTTTCTTCTGGTGATGGTAAAACCTGGATTCTTAATGCTTCAGAAACATTTCAAGTCTGATGATATGGCCTGTAAATTGGTGCAGAAGTATGAGCAGATTTTAAATTCTAAGAAGTAAGTGTTTGGAAGCATCCTCTTTGTGTTTATTCGCGCTTAAGAGAAACTTGATGATTTAGGAGGTAAATATCAAGTTTAGGGGAGGATTGTTGGGTTTTAGGATTCTACTTCTGAGAAACTATCAAAATGTTAATCTGTTGCTGTATACTGAATCTGCTGCTGGATGCTGAATCTGTTGCTAGTGTGAAAGTGCTGCTAGAAGGATTGCAAGACTCTGCTGCTCAGAGTTTATTATAGAAACGAGTCTTGTAATTATAGTAAAGATTGTATAAATATTCTATAGGTTTAGAATATCTTTTGTTTGTGTAAGAAATCATTGTAAACCGTGTAGGGTTCCTTGTCTATAAAAGGAGATCCCTAGGGTTAGAATATGTACGTGTCTGTGAAAAAGTCGAATCACTTCAAGGTTGTAAACCCTAGCATTGTTTAGAGTGCTCGTATTAATATATTGAAGTGTTTAAGTGTGATAACATTGTTCTTGTGTTCATCTTAAGTTAAACAATATATTCCGCGTGTTGTTTAAGTTTATTACAATTCAAGTCAGCTTCTATATAAGATCTACAATTCAAGTGGGATCAACAAGTATTGTCAGGAAAATCTTTTGCCTTTCAATTCGAATAACATTTTAAATCACATTAATTTTTAGCGCTTTGTGACTGTTGCATCTGTGAGCCAAGGCGCTGGATCAAATTCTAACAACAATCGATGCAACAATTTTTGAACACACGATACAACTCAACGTGGGAAAAGAAATGTTGCTAAAATATCTGATAATGAAGTTATTTACATATAATGCAATTATAAATAAATAGTCTTCTTTTTTTATTCATCACCATGAATTTTTTAACAGCATCATCGATAATTTATTATCACAAAAAATATGAAATTGAAAAACATTTGCTCGCAAGAATATTTAATTGCACGGTACTTAGTGCCGCAACCTGCGATCACCCAATGAGTGCTATAAAAAATATTTAACCCGGTTTGATAAGCCAACTTTGGGTTAACTTTCGTTGACATGGACAACCTTTTAGTCAAACACTAATGCTCATTAAAGCCATTGTTTATCACAAAAATACCCACTCCAATAGCATATTTACACGAATCTAATTCCAATGCGACATATGCTGAAATTGACATAAAAATATCTTTTATCAAAAGTAGTTGGTAACGTGTATTCCTTCTTGATCAATGGCATATTCTTTCATATTATTTTTTGTAAAATACAAAATTCTGCATCAATGCACGTGGTTTTCATTTTTTCTTTTATACATTCCTTTAGTTAGCTGTTATTTTTTATTTATTTATTTATTTATTTATTTATTTTTTCTTTTCTTTTCTTTTTTTCCCTTAAGTTTTTTTTCTTAAAATAAAAGCTTACAGCTCGTATATTTAAACAAAGCTTGTTTATCAACAGAATACAATAAGCTAGTATTTCTAAAAAGCTTTCGAAAAACTTGAACCAAAACAGGATTTTGTGAAGGAACTTACAAAATTTGTAAGGTGTAAAACATGATTTTTGAGGTTGCTTGAGCAGTTAAACAAAAAAGAGCTGCTTTCTGAAATAAATAAATAACAAAAAGCCAAATCGATAACCAAGAAAACGTCCTATATTAGATAAAATTCAAGAAAACAACCTTTATTCCTTGTTGCCTTAAAAAAGAAAAACGACTATAAGGTGATATGTTATTACGCCTGCCATTTTAACAATTGAAAACCCCAATACTAAAATTTTCAATCGCCCACAATATCAAATTGTTTCATGTTGCATCTTTAAAAGATTAAAGTGTTAAATGTAATTTTTTATGTATCATATAACTACTTTTTAATAAAAATTCTAACATAAGAAGAGTTTAATGCAACACTTATATGTCTCATTATTGTGCATTTTGGATCCATAACACCGCAAATTGCATTGTTGATGCTATTATATGCAAGTTATAGGCGCACTTGTTATACAAATAACATATGTTATTCACACTTTTTTTTTTTTTTTTTTTTTTTTTTTTTTTTTTTTTTTTTTCAAAAGTGGAGTGGGTGAGAATTTTTATGGTATATTAGGCTGCCCATAATGGTCGGTCGATCATGTGGGTCGTCGTGGGTCTTCGAAGGTCGTTACGACTGTATCTATTGGGTCTTCGAAGGTCAGTCGATGCCAAAACTCACAAACCGGTCGCCTTCTCGACCGATTAAGCATTCCACAAAAGAACAAAAAATCCTAACGTTGCATTATTAAAAAAAAATAAGTTTTAATTTTTAAAATTTAAACCCTTTACCTTATAAATACCCTATTCATTTCACTATTTTATATACAAATTCAAACTACTTTTCTCTTATACTTCTCATATTAATTTACAATGTCTAATAAGAAAACTCCCAAAACCAAAACCGCAAGATTCTGAATTCAAAAAAGCATTCCGTATTTAACACCGGATCCGAATTTCCAATTATCTCTCACCACCCGTTCGCTTTCGACCCGCAACTTTACCATATCAAACACAACTACCACAACCACTACAAAATCATAAACTATTTTATCTAAATCGTTCATTCAATCCTCCGTAGAACAACTGACCAAATCGTCTATTCCAATCACCAAATGCAATGTATCACTCTACTATGGATTCATCGTCGGTGTCTCCCTAACTAAATCAAGTGTTATCCCCTTAACCGTATTAATCTTGATATGGATTTGGAGAACTTATTTGATAGACAAGATTTTTATGGGGGTCAAGGTTCCGGTCAAGGTTTTGTTTTAGCTTTTGGTCACGGTAATCAAGATTATTATCCGAGTCAAGATTATTCTATGGATCACTGTTCGGGTCATGGTTCGGCTCCAGTTGAATACGACTCTCCTGTCGAAGATGTGGCACCCGTCAAAGCTAAGAAGGTTTCAAAACGTGCTTCAAAGGCTAAAAAGAATGATAATAAGGAAACGTCAAAACCATAGACAATGGCTGAAGAGATCGCATTGTGCAAAGTTTGGTGCGATGTTTCGGAAAATAACGTGAAAGGAAATGCTAGTAGGGGGGTTTTGGAGGGAGGTTATTGACTACTTTGAGAAAGAAACAGGTTTAAGGAAAGGTTACGATGCCATCACTTGCAAATGAAAAAATAGGGTTGGTCATAGAATTGGTGCATTTTGTGCCATTAGCGATAATGTCGAACGGAGGAACAAGAGTGGGTCGAGTGACTTAATTGTGTACCAAAAGCCGTTAGTAGAATACGAAGCGCAATACAACCATCCCTTTACGTTGGAGGCGCGTTGGAACATTTTGAATGATTATGCTACTTGGAAAGAAGTTGAGATGCCTAGTTTTTACAAGAAAAAAGGGTAGCAAAAAATCCAAGACTTTCGAAACCACCTCAGTGTCAGCGCAATGTTGTTTTGATTTGAATGGCGAAGCAGATGGTTTTGAGGAAGAGATTCGAAAAGAGCGACCAATTGGTCGTGACCGAGCTAAGAAGAAAGCATCACCATCCTCTCGTTCTGAATCTTTATCTGTTGCAGGAGGAGGTCTTGTTGAATTGGTAGCCGATAAATGGAAAAGCATCAAGTCGGCAAGTTGGGGAAAGAAGAAGGTGCAAAAAGAATCCTATATACAGTTGAAGAATCGGGAGTTGGATCTCTAGTATGCGGCGCGTTAGGAAGCAACAGAGTTGAAAAGAGAGGAATTTGCACTACAACGTCAAACACTTGAATTAGCCGTAAAAAATAAACGGGACACAGACATCTTCTTCTATAACTCACGAATCGACGAGACTTTGCCTCCAAAGCAACAAGAGAAGCTAATGGAGAAGAAGCAAGATAGCAAGTAGTACTATAACTTAGATTATTAGTTTAAGTTTTTAATTATTATTGTAATGTTTTAATTTTATTTGAATTATTATGTAATGTGTTTTATTATTAATGAATTTTAATTTTGTTATTAAAAAAGTTGTAAAAAAAATGTCAGTCGCTTTACTGTGCCTAAAAGGTCGTCTGTAGGTCGCATGAGAGAGAAAGGTGAGGTGACAGAAAAATTAAGGTCGTTGGGGGTCACTGCTGTGGATAGCCAAAGTAAGGCTGAGCATCGCTCCAAAACCGAACCGAACCGAACCGAAGTCGATTTTGTGAAAACATGAACGAGAACCGAACAGAAGTGACTCGGTTCGGTTCGATTTGGTTTTATGTCCGTTCGATTCATATGGTTTAGGTGTGTTTTTATCGGTTTTGGCTCGAACCGAACCGAAACCGAAAACCATTGTCGGTTCGGTTTCGATTGGTCCAGTTCGGCTCGGTTTTCTCGGTTTTGTGCTCAGCTCTAGGTAGCCTTATAGAAATATTATTGGAGATAGTGTTTTACTAGTTTTTGTGTCATGGAGATATTGTAGTGTAAAAATGCCTCTAGAAGATAACCTTTGAAATCACAATCACCATTTTGATGATTTGATCTACACCTCACTAGACAATGGCGTAACTTGAACATTTTTTTTAAGAGGGCCGAATTTATTGTGGGAGGGCCGAATCAAAGATTTGTTTGTAACCTCAACTAAAATTACCCCTAAAACATATAATATTTACACTAGAGGCCGCAAATTTTGTGGGGGCCGGGACCCTCCCCTGCCCCTACATAATTCCGCCCATGCCCACTACCAATATTTCCCAAATTGACCAACCCTCAAAAGAATGGCATATCCACTTTACCACTTTTAAAAAACAAGATAAGATCAATGACTCCTTTACATCTCAAAGTGGACCAATAATTATATAAATCCACTTATCTTATCATATACGCAGAAAACATACACTGTATTATTTCCTTATATTTCCCATACTCAAATATACACCTACCACTCGCCGCATATCTCACCGGAATATTCTCAAATGTCTTCGCTTCACCACCTTCTTCCCATCATCTTCTTGATCATCACCATAAACCACTCTTTTGGGTATCTTCTTAAAGTCACTAAAGATGCTAAGACTCACCAATACACCACCGACTTACTTATTGGTAGCCCACAGCTTCAAGCTAAACTTGTGGTCCATTTATCTGGTGAGTCCATTTGGCTTACATGTCCACCTTCATCAAGAAAGTTGATAGAACATGGTTCCATCACTAGCTTGGTGACAAAAGTACAAGATAGTAAGTACCATCAAAACCCTGTCACGGGTTTTGGTGGTACTGGATATCTAGCAGAAGAAAGTGTTTTTTCTTCTGCTGGTGATGGCAGTACTTTTAAGATACCAGTCACTTGTTCCGAGGAGTATTTACTACAAGGACTAGTGACTGGTGCTAGAGGTGTCTTGGGATTCGGAAGGTCAAAAGCTGCTTTTCAGTCTCGGACTATAAGCAGTTTTGACCTTCCGAGAAGATTTAGTATATGTTTATCTAAATCTGAAGGGTTTATAGTTAGTGGGCCCCATGTTTCCAATAGTTTATCTTACACACCACTAGTAACTAATGGTGTGAATGGTAAAGGCTATTATATGAGTGTAAATTCTATGAAAGTTAATGGTAGGAAGTTGGCTATTGGACACTCTATAGGTGGTGTGGAAATAAGTACTATTGTTCCATACACTACAATGGAAAGCACAATTTATGAAATATTCACAAGGGCATATGTTACTTCAGCTAAGAAAATGAACATGACTATTGTTGACCCTGTTGCGCCTTTTGGGACTTGTTTTAGATCACAAGCTAAGGTGCCCGATATCGAATTAGTCTTGCAAAGTGTATTGGTTAAGTGGAAGATACAAAGGAGGAATGTTATGGTGGATGTGAGTGATTCAGTCATGTGTTTGGGGTTTGTTGATGGGGGTTTGGGCATGGATAGTTTAATGGTTTTAGGAGGATATCAATTGGAAGATCATGTTTTGGAGTTTAACATGGGGACTAACATGATGGGGTTTAGTACTTCTTTGTTGAATGAGGGTAGTAGTTGTTCTAAGTTAATGGAAGCGATTTCGACACCAAAGGAATCGTTGTGACAGTTGTAATTGTGCTAATAAGTTGTAGATACTCGACCTTGAGGGTTGGTGTAACGGATACGGTTTAGGTTTGGTCGAGAATTACATATCGAAGGCCACAAACGGTTCAATTTTTGGAGGCCATTTTTATCGGTTAAAAGAGTTGAAGTTTATACTATGTTTGAACTACTGTATAAGTTAATCTTCTTACCTTATTTTTGGAGGTTTTGATCTTTTTTTCGCACATATAACTAAGATGTTAACTGAGTTGTTTAATATGAAGGATGCAAGTTTTGTGTTTGTGGGTTTGTATATCTTGGTTAATTTTCTTGGTGATCTTGATAAGTACTTATATTAACACCTGCTCCTTATATCATAAGTAAAGTTGTAATTTCTACTCTGTATTTAGTTAGTTTTAAGCTAATTTAAACTTGAATGTTGAACTTATGAGCACTTCCAATTGGTAAAATATGAATTTTCACTCAACTTTTCTTAAGCTTCCGATTTGTAATCATATTTTGGTTTTAGTTTGCCGTTGTTGAATGGGGCAATGGTTATTCTCGCATCAGGTTTGACACCAAAGGAATCAATGTAAGGCTTGTAACTTGTGCTAATATGTTGTAGCTACTTGACCTCGAGGGTTGGTCTAACGAATATAGTTTAATGTTATTAGAGGCACACTTACTGGATAACTGGACTAGGAAACAACTTTGCTCATCGTTACTTGATATGAAGTGATCATTCTGTACGAGTCTCATAGACTATTTGATTATGGGCTTGATCTTACTGCCTAATGTTTGCGGGTTTTGATCCTTTTTTGTAACATACCAATATGTAATTTTGTTTGGTTTATGCTAACGATGCAACTTTTTTGTTTGTTGGGTTGTCAGTGTAAAGGAATCAATGCGAAGGTTTCAAATCTTCGTAACCCAAAAGGCTAATGTTGTCATATAAAACCAGATCTAAGATTTGAGTTACAGTTACCGATGTATATGAGAGCTTATTGTATCTAGTCGATTTTCATTAGGAGGATAATCATTTACATCATCCATGTTAATCTCGTTCCATTACTTCTTCACATGAAAGATTACCCTTTTTATGAAACTTCCAAATGAACCACGAAGCACCTGATTTACCGCACCAAGCCTCCGTAGCCTCCATATGAATCTCCATGGCATTTAAAGTGGACTTGAGGTCTCAAAACTTACATATATGTTACACCATTTACTAATGCCTCCACACTGACTCATTCTTAGATTAGTGCATCTAACTTGAGATAATCAATTGTTTATTAATCAATTTAATCTTAGGTTATTCGTTGTTGGACTGACATGACCCAAGCCCAAATGACCTTAAACCCGTAGATCAAAAAAATAATAATAATAATAATAATAATAATAATAATAATAAAATAAAAATAAAAAACCACTAATGCAAAAGATTCGGTATTTTCTTGAAAATCATGTTAAACATTCCAAATAACTCGAGTTGGAATTACATTACAAGAATCATAAAGGATGAATGTTAGCAAAAAAGCCTTATAAACAGTATGATCTATTGAATAGTCATACTTGATATTGCAAGTGTCATTAAGGTAATTGCCTATAAATTCGACAAGCAATTGACCATGGAAAGTCAAAACTAGAAAAAGCAAGGATGGTATAGGATAGAAGTTGAATAAGAGCCTTTCTTTATATTCAGGTTTACACTCTATCTTGTGATCATATCCTTTCTTTATTTCAATACCCAAATAATTTGGTATTTTTAATAGTTTATGAGTTTAACTTTCGTATATAAGACATCTGTAACCTCTTAAGTAGTAATTGCGGTGAAACTAGGACAAAAAGTGAACGGATGCACATATTTTCCTTTAACCGTAATTTAACAGAGACTATAGAAACACTACAATTTTTTTTGATCGAATGAGTTTAGAAAAATCTAGATTTTTTTTTATTGGTGTAATACTATATAACTTGCCTTACAGATATTTCGTTTTTTTTAATGAAAAAATCAGCTTTCAAAATTGATTCACTTGTAGTAATTTACTAATTTTACACGAACAATAAAGTTACGAATAACTGTCTGTTAAAAACATTAAAAGGGTTAAAGGGAGATGAAAAGGTATTGATTTAACGGTATGTGAATAACACATTAACCTGCGAATTGCGAATTGATTTTCAATTAAAACATATGTGAAAAGGTATCATCAATCTAAAGGTTGTAAATCTGAGTCTCGGCTGAATCATGTGTAAGTTGTTATATTACTTGCGTGAGTCTTTGCATTTCATTTTTATCGTAAATGATGATGATTGGTGCTCACAAATTTTTTTCTTTCCTTTCATCTATTCTACTAATGTTATCCTTTATCACACTATATTTCATGCCATGACACGTTTCATTTCTCGGCTTTTATAAGTTGATGCCATATAAGCACGACGACATCAATGCTTATGACTTAACCCGAGTACTCATTCATCTAGCTCCTAGCTAGAGTAACCAATACGATAGAAATTATGAATCTTACACATGAGTAGTCTTCACCACGACTAACAAACAATTTCTGAAACCACTAGGTTTTCCGAAGTTTCTTGCTCGTTTGTTTCCGTAAACTATGAACCCATAATGTAGAAAAGTCAAAGTCAGCCCATTCGTGCTTATCCTTCAGTCAGCACGATGTTTTTTAATAGCTCAATTGACTTATTCTTGTCGGTCATACATTTTATAATAAGATCTCGGCAAATCCACAATCTAACAGCTAATATTGGAATCAAACTATTTTTAGTTAAGGAAAGCTTGCACGGTTCATTTTTATAAACTAGTTGACTAAATATCCTATAAAATGGTCCAACTAAAACATCAAAATGCATTAACATTTAAATGGCATCTATTCATAACATTGTTTTCTTGTGTTTTCTAGTCATAGTGTCATGTGAAGCTCAAACCAGTTTTAGACCAAAAGCATTACTCCTTCCAGTCACTAAAGACTCATCAACTCTACAATATGTCGCGAGTATCCACCAACGAACACCTCTCGTGCCCGTGAGCCTAACTCTTGACCTTGGTGGTCAGTTTATGTGGGTTAACTGCTACACTGACTATGTCTCCTCCACATACCGTCCAGCCCGTTGTCGCTCTGCTCAATGCTCGTTGGCTAAGTCCACGTCTTGTGTCACCGAGTGTCCTGGAACACCTAAGCCAGGGTGCAATAATAATACATGTGCGCTAATGCCGGATAATAGTGTCACCCGTGTGGCAACTATTGGTGATCTTGGTTCAGATGTTGTTACAATTCAATCAACTGATGGCACGAACCCTGGTCGTGTTGTCTCAGTTCCACAGTTCTTGTATGTTTGTGCCTCGGCGTTAGATGGGCTTGCTAGTGGTGTTGCGGGCATGGCAGGGCTTGGAAGAACTAAAATATCCATGCCTTCTCAGTTTTCTGCTGCTTTTAGCTTTCCTAGGATATTTGCTATATGTTTGAGTGGATCTACAAACTCTCCTGGTGTCGTATTCTTCGGGCCAGGACCTTACAGATTCTTGCTAAACACCGAAGCCTCGAGTAATCTTATTTATACACCGTTATTTATAAACCCCGTTAGCACTGCTTCAGCCTACACTGAAGGTGATGCTTCAACTGAATATTTCATTGGTGTAAAATCAATCAAGATCAACGAAAAGGATGTCCCCATAAACAAGACGTTGTTGACCATCAACCGTGAAGGTTTTGGTGGCACAAAGATTAGCACTGTCAATCCATACACAGTCTTGCATACTTCAATCTACAAAGCGATTCTCAAAGCATTTGGAGAGTCTCTATCAGCAGTGCCTAGAGTGGCACCCATAGCGCCTTTTGGACTTTGTTTTAACTCCACAAGCCTCGGCAGTACAAGAGTTGGTCCTGCTGTGCCTCAGATCGATTTAGTTCTTCAAAACAGTAAGGTTTTCTGGAGAATCTTTGGTGCGAATTCGATGGTGCAGGTGAGAGATGATGTTTTGTGTCTCGGGGTTGTGGATGGAGGAGTTGATGTGAGGACTTCTATTGTTATTGGTGGACATCAGATTGAGGATAATCTACTGCAGTTTGATCTCGCTAGATCAAGATTGGGATTCAGCTCATCGCTTTTGTTTCGACAAACTACATGTGCCAATTTCAATTTCACATTAAATGCATAAAGTGGGTTTGAGTTGTGCATTATTTATGAAATCAATTGTTGTATTTTGAAAGTCATTTGTATGTAATTCCAGATTTTGTAATAACTGATTTGATTGTCATCAGGATCATGCCAATGTTATTTATGATTCAATCTATCCAGAAAAAAAGCCAGTGCTACATTCTAAAAACTAAAGTTTTTTTTTTCTTCGTAAATTTCACAATTTATTTTCTCTTTTAAAATCTTCATACCGTAACTATGACGTGCCAGCTGTTTCATCTTGTCATTATAGGTTATGTTCATTTTAGTGGCAAAAATAACTCGTTGAAGAAAACTAGTGAGAAGTTAGATACTACCATGCACCGAGAACCGAAACTACTGCTACAAGCACCCATATCAGTTTAAGAGGCCACCAGATTTTCAATGTAAACATCGACCATTCAAATCAAGATTTAAGAATAGTTAATATTACACCTTTAATCCAAATCAACCTCGGATTACAGATGCTACCGAATAACTACTGAATAAGTTTCAAAAATTTTATGCTTTAATTTTACATAAGCTTGTATTGAAGTAAAACTCAACTCCACAGGCCTAGAGCATACATTGACATGCTGACAAGGTTTGGTAAACAAATGGCAAGGAGAAAGCTTAGCTTTGTGAAAAATTCATAACGAATCTAGATGTGAAAAAATTAGACGGAAATAACGTGTTATGGGTCAAAATGGGTAATTTAAGATGCGGGTCAACCATATGAGACCCGGACCAAAAGGTTTCTTGACATGAGATTTTGACCCGTTACACACTCACCATTTTGCCAATTCAAGAGCATATTGTAGAAAATCACAATCCTCGCAGTATACGAAGATATATACACAAAACAGGCCAACAAAACACATATTTTCTAGGTAAACAAAGTATTAAAGAAAATTAAGGAAATATGGAGTATTGCAAAATCCAGATCCAAAAAAACACCTAAAACAGACCAAGAAATCCAGTTACCTTACACATGAATACATATTACTTGCCGCTTAACAAAAGCTTGTATCACTGGTCCCTTAGAAGAGTAATCACTTTGACAGTTAAAGAGGCCTTGTAGAATTTCGACGCTTCATTCATAGTCCTCATTGACTGCTTGCAGTATTTGTGTTTGTTACTCCAACTGAAAACCAGTTCCTCCAATGCAGTTCCATGCTCAAGTAAGAATCGGGCTATAGCTAGGGTCTCCTTTTCTCCATTGAATTCACGAAACTCAACCTTTTTCAGGTGACGGGTCAAGATTGTCCTTGTTTCAACTTCATCTAACTGCGCAAGGAATGCTTTGTATTCTTGTGGTGCAATATCCTAGATCATCAAACAAAATGACAAGTTGTTTCAACTTCATCTAAATGCTTAACTGCTGTATAATTTTTTGTGAAGCCTAATTATAATGGTCCAGTTATGCTTAATGAAGTAGTTGAAGCTTGCAGAGGATTATTTAAGGGTCACAAGTTCACAAAACTCTTCACCAAAAAAGATGATTTTTTCGATACAATCCATGTATATTCACAAGGTTCAAAAGAGAAAGGGTCAAGATGGTGGCAATACGGGTGGGTCAAGCGGTTAATTATTTTCAATGGGAAGAGACAGGGCTGGTTAAAACAAGGAAGTTCAGTCTGGATTTATAACACATAAGTATTTACTCAAATATGATTACAATAATAAGATTATTCCGATAATACTATAAATAATTGACTAATATTGATTTAGGAGCTACTAAGCACATGAATACATTTTTGCAACTCTCAGCATGTTCAACCCAATTGACCAGTCTTCATTTAGGCTACTTTTTAACCTTTAACAAAATCTACCCATTACACACAATGCATAACCCAACAAGTCTATATATCCACCTCTAGCCAAACAGTTGTATAGCCATAGTATACTCAAATGTATACAACCTGACAAAAATTTCTAATCATATGTGTTATACTAATTATTTGTAAAATTTCAGAAATTTACTGAAAAGGTGTTAGTAGGCCAACCAGACCCGGGCCATTTTGGCACATTTATAAATTTTACTCGCTTTTACTTAAATCCATTAACTTTCATTTGAGAATAGCCCAAGCAATTAATATCTTTAGCCTATCTAATATGTTGTGCACTTGTGCAAGTTTCTTTTATACACATAAATCTGTGTGTCCTACCTATCATAAGCGCCTTTCAATAAATAAATACTACAGTAAAAAAAGTGATCCATGAAGCTTCAAGAATATGGTACAAAAATAAATTACAATTTGAGATGAGGAAGACCACCTGATAAAACGTCAAATGGAGAGACTCGAGATTCGGAGAACATCTAAGAATGGGGATGAGTACTTTCACTAAGTAGCAATTAATTGTTAGCTCCAATGTCTTCAAATTAGGAAAAGATCCAGGTAAAAGTACTTCCGGACGATCAAAAAGTTCACATGCGGATGACATTGACTACGACAATAACAGCAAGCAAAGTTTTAGAGTATTATTCATGGTTAAACCAATAATTAGTAAGCATCACATAACACAACTTAAAGCATAAATATTCTAGTTGGTAGGCATATTCTAATTCTCAACACAGTCCTAAACGAATTCAAGTACTATAGAACAATCATAATAATAATAGATTATGAAAGCAACAACTTTCAAGTAATTTCAAAGATCATAACACATAGATGGCATATATGATGAAGAGTGAAGTGTAAGAGTAAGCATCTACCTGAATGAAAATATAGTTACCCGACAAATATTCCACATGAGAAACTTCAGAAAACAGCTGACATATGGCGATTTCATCTTTATACTCAGTATATTCAAGTTCAATCACAGCTTTCTTCAAGGATTTTGCGTTAAAAGAGAATTCATTACCCATATAACCTCCATACTCCAAATACACAAGTTTTGGGCATACAACCATTAGCCCCTCACAATATCTCTCTTTTTCAGACAAACCCCGGTTATTGATTCTCAAAGTCTTAAGATTCGGCGGTGAAATCGAAAGATAAGCGTATGCTAAGCAGTCTATCAAACTCAATTCCTCAAGCAATGGACAGTTTGCGAGAAACTTTTCTAATTCACTGTCAAATAACCCAACTCTGTCCAACTTAAGAACCTTAAGTGTTCGAGACCCTGTGAAACTAGATACACTCAAATAAGCATGACTCAAACACAAGTTTAATACTTCCAATGAATCACAATCTACCAAACAACGTGGCAACTCGATAATCTCATCAATATCCTCAAAACAAAATGTCAAGTCAAGTTGTTTAATTTTTCGCATAACAACAAGATGAATCCACCGCCCTATAGTTGGCATATCATAATGATTCGAACAACTTAAGCGAAAACTATCCAAATCTTGTGTTCTGTTAGCTAAAACCCAATACACAAATTCTTTGAATTCATTCGTTTTTAATGCTGATCGGCGATAAATGTCTATATCTAGAGATGGAATTGAAGTCCAAAGATACTTCCATCGTGTCGATAAAACACTCGTTCGGACTACTTCTTCGGTTGAACGAAGGGGTGAAAGAATCAAGTGTAGAATAGGATCGGGTAAATTACTGATCCGATCAACCTCGTTTTCGATGTTTGATGGTTTAGGACGCTTGGATTTCTTCATGTTTGGTGATTTTAAATAAAATCATGTAACAGACATTTTATCAAACAGGTTGTGTGCACGGTTTGGCGCCAAAAATTGGGCTGGATTTTGAAAGGAAAAAAAACACAAAACACTACTTTAGGAATTGGCCCATCTGAATTTAAACAGACTACCGTAATAATTTATATATATATATATATATATTNTATATGATGAAGAGTGAAGTGTAAGAGTAAGCATCTACCTGAATGAAAATATAGTTACCCGACAAATATTCCACATGAGAAACTTCAGAAAACAGCTGACATATGGCGATTTCATCTTTATACTCAGTATATTCAAGTTCAATCACAGCTTTCTTCAAGGATTTTGCGTTAAAAGAGAATTCATTACCCATATAACCTCCATACTCCAAATACACAAGTTTTGGGCATACAACCATTAGCCCCTCACAATATCTCTCTTTTTCAGACAAACCCCGGTTATTGATTCTCAAAGTCTTAAGATTCGGCGGTGAAATTGAAAGATAAGCGTATGCTAAGCAGTCTATCAAACTCAATTCCTCAAGCAATGGACAGTTTGCAAGAAATTTTTCTAATTCACTGTCAAATAACCCAACTCTGTCCAACTTAAGAACCTTAAGTGTTCGAGACCCTGTGAAACTAGATACACTCAAATAAGCATGATTCAAACACAAGTTTAATACTTCCAATGAATCACAATCTACCAAACAACGTGGCAACTCGATAATCTCATCAATATCCTCAAAACAAAATGTCAAGTCAAGTTGTTTAATTTTTCGCATAACAACAAGATGAATCCACCGCCCTATAGTCGGCATATCATAATGATTCGAACAACTTAAACGAAAACTATCCAAATCTTGTGTTGGTTAGCTAAAACCCAATACACAAATTCTTTGAATTCATTCGTTTTTAATGCTGATCGGCGATAAATGTCTATATCTAGAGATGGAATTGAAGTCCAAAGATACTTCCATCGTGTCGATAAAACACTCGTTCGGACTACTTCTTCGGTTGACCGAACGGCTGAAAGAATCAAGTGTAGAATAGGATCGGGTAAATCACTGATCCGATCAACCTCGTTTTCGATGTTTGATGGTTTAGGACGCTTGGATTTCTTCATGTTTGGTGATTTTAAATAAAATCATGTAACAGACATTTTATCAAACGGTTGTGTGCACGGTTTGGCGCCAAAAATTGGGCTGGATTTTGAAAGGAAAAAAAACACAAAACACTACTTTAGGAATTGGCCCATCTGAATTTAAACAGACTACTGTAATAATTTATATATATATATATATATATATATATATATATATATATATATATATATATATATATATATATATATATTTTTTTTTTCACACACACACACTTATTAAGTGGGTCTAAACATGTTTCATCTTAACATGACAAAAATTTTTCTCTCTTGAATAAGTTGCTAATCTAAATAGCTCTCAGTGTTACTTAATTTAATAGACACCCACTTATGTAACTTAGGGATCTAAGCCATGTCCAAGGCAATTAATGGGTTGGTAAGGAGCAATGTTTAAACTTGGTCTATCTGGCGGGTTTAATTGGTTGAATGGGGAATCGGTTAGGAGACGGGGTCGTATGTTGTCGGGTTATTGTTTATTTGAAAAAAGGATTGAATCAACGATTTTTCATTAACCCAAATCGATCTAGTTTGATAAACCCAGCCGGGTCATGACTTTTGTTATTTATTTATTTTTCTTTCTTTTAAATAACAAAAACCTTTTCTTTCATATAAAACAAACAAAACCCTTTTGTTGTTTCCTTTTTGCTAGACTTAAAAGCTGTGTTAGGTTAAGTTGTATACTTTTATGGACAAACATATTATGATTTGAAAAGTTTATAGTTAAATTAAAAACTCAAAGTGGTGGCGACTGATGTGATTAAGTTTTACTAAAACAACAAATTGTAGTTATGAACTAATGTTGGTATTATATTTGCTTGATTTAAAGAGTTTATTAAGAAAGATAATATTCTAAAACCACTATAGAGTCATCTCAATTTTATAAACTAGAACTATAAATCTTTTGTAAACTAGAATACAAATCGACTGTTTTTGCATTTTTTTTTAGTATTGTAGATATGGAAATAAAAGACTTGACCAAATTTAATTATTTCATAATGTAAGATCGAAATTGGACAAATACCTATCAAAAATGTTATGAAAAGTATACATATGTATATATCGGTTTGATCCGGCGGTTGAACCGATGACTCAACTAGGCCAATTAAAAACCGACTTTTAAAACATTGTTTAGGAGGCATTCGACATTCCCAAGTCCAAAACTATAGGCTAGGCCTTTCTATTAATTGTATTGTTTTCTGTAAACTCAACGTTGTAAGATTATACTGTTTAGTGTGTTATGTTATTATTGTCTCGAACTAATTAACAACTTAATTTAATCTAACCAAAACGACAATGTATCATTGCATCATAAAGATATGTAGTTTTTATATTTACCAATATTTTTGTTTTCAATATCTTCATAACATTAGTTTACATAGTATCATCATAATCTATGTGCATAGGGTACATCTAAATTAGAGGGCAACTTTGACAAACACTTCTGTACAAATTAATAAAATTCCAGCTCACAACTCTGAATAAGGCTCCATCAACTTTTGAGATACAAGCACCAAACGGATTATATAACCGGTCGGTTTAGACAACTTAATTCTACCTCTGTTGAGTGAGGTGATCGAGAACATACGAATTCCAAACAGCACAGCCATGATCAACTAGTTATTATTAGATGGCACTTTTCACAAAAAAGTGAGAAACTAAAAATACAACTTCACATGCTGTTAAAAGAAAATTTAGACATATACGCGAAGACTCCAGCTAACATACATCACTAGGGTTCCCAAGAAGACTCTTTTATTTTATTTTATTTTATTTTATTATTATTACGGACTATTTTTTTAATCACAACCACACAGGTTGTGCATACATCATGGATTTGAACCCGTATGCCAAAAGAGAAACACATAACACGAAGGGGATTCATTAGTGAAGACTATAGAATTAAGTCACCAAGTTGGTATATTGTGAGCGGTGAATTTTATTACTTTTTCTTAGACGGCAATTTTTTTCACACCTATCTCGCAATATATCTCACAAATGCCTCTAGCGAGGCTTGAGCCTACATTATCTAGATTGGTGGGTAACACATACCACTAGATCAAAAGCCTTGGGTGAATTATATTACTACCTACATAGCCGATCCACAATCACTTTAAAATTGTGCGTGGACTATAAGAAGGTCAACAAAACGGGTCCAAATGATTATTGTCCTATTATTGAAGGTGGTCGCTAATGAGGTGAGATGCTTCATTGAAGCCTTGGCCTCAAAAAGCACATTAGTATGTGTCATCTAGCGCATCTACTATTGATCCAGATTGGGATAGGATCGATGATCTCATCATGATATGGACCCTAGGCACGTGTTCAGATTCTCTTCAAGATCAAGTCGCGTCTACGACGGGTAATGCTAAAGACATATGGGATAATTTAAAAGGTCTCCTTAATGATAAGAAGGATGTTAGGGTAGACACAATAAGGAGGGTCAATCACCCTCCTTTTCTCTGTCACGTCAGCTTTCTCTCTCTAGCGACCTGTAGGCGATTCAGTGCCCCAGTAAGGGCGACCAAGTTCATTTTTTTTTGAAAAAAACATTTTTAACACAAACTAAAATTTCATTCATAATTAAAACGTTACATATTAATTCAAATAAAATAAAAACATTACAACACTTATTAAAACATTAATAAAAACTAATCATCTATGTTGTATTGTTCCTTGATCGAGTCTTTGAGTTCTTGCATTTTTTATCGTTGCAATGCGGGCAAAGATGGGTCGATTGGTTTGAAATAGAAGATGATGTCTTTTTGATATTTCTTTTGTCGCTCAAATTCAAGCTTTTGTTCTTCCATTGCCAATCTTCTGTCTTCTTGCTCCGCTTTCTTTTGCTGCAGCGCCAACTCCTTATCCCTTTGCTCCAGCTCTTTTTCCTTCAATTTGTAGTATCCGACATATTCGTCACACGCTCTTTGGTAAATAGTGAGATCATTCTCACCACTTCCAAAATTCGTATAACAGTTGTCGTAAACTACACAAAATGCACCAACTCTAGGACGAATCCTATTCTTCCACTTGCTAGTAATTGAGTTGTACGATCTCCCTTCACCAACCTCCTTTTCAAAGCATGCAATAACTTTTGCCCAAAATCCCTTAGAACTTTGGTTGTTTCCAACTGCGCTATCCTCCGACGAATCACACCAGGCCATGCACAACGCAATCTCTTCTTGTTTTGACCAATCGCCGAATCATTCGAGGTGTCTTTCTGAACCTCTTTCTCAACCGCCTTCTTCTTAGCCTTTGTAGCACGCTTCTTTGGTTTGACTGGTGACATCTGTTCAGAAATAGTTTTGTCGTCGTCATCACCAACAAGATCATCATTTGAAACCAAATCGTGATACGATCCGTGACCCGAACCTTGATAATCCGGTGTCATTTGTTGACTCGGATAACCCGAACCGGTTCCAACATAAAAATCCGGATTGTTTTGTAATTGTTCCATAAAATCACAAGCATCAAGATTGATGTGGTTTACCGGAGAATATTTTTTGATTATTAGAATAGGAAGACGTTGATGAGTCCATTGTTGGACGATAACACGATTCGGGGGAGCCATACATACTTCGACGGGAGTGGCTTTGTTGTGGTTGTTGGTTGTTTTGATACGGTGGAATGAGAGGACGATTAACATTACGATTCATAGCAAATGGATTGAATGTTTGTTGTTGTGGAGGTAGTTGAGATTCATAATCAAGAGAACGGGGTCGGAAATTGACGTTTGGTAAGACACCGGTTAACCGAAAAGTCGAATCCGGTGATACTTGTAGGATGTTTTGTTGTAGTAAACGGGATTTTCGGCCTTTTGCTTGCAGTTGTGGTGTTTTCTTAGACATTTTGAATAGATATAATTGTGAGGTTGTGTGAATTGAAGCGTGTTTATGTTGTGTATTTATAAGGGATATTTTTTGTGCCCAACGACTACTTCAAACGTTAAACCTATTTTTTTTTATTATTTTTTATTTTTTTTATTTTTTTTTTCTGCGAAGGACATCGATTATCTATTTAGACGAACGAAGAATAAGATAAAGGCATCTAATTCACCTGCATCTGTTGGAGGAAGGAATGGACAGATAAATACATACTTTTTCTCCTTTCTCCCATAAAGCTTCCTTTCCTGAATCTTAGCTCTTATCTTTCTTATTTATTCTGACTACTATCACTTTATAAACCGGGCCTGGATAATTAAAGCTTAACGTATCAGGGTAGTACGCCTGGAACAAGAAGGTTCGTCGTACAATTTCGGCGATTACAAAAACAAAGGAGTATATCCCTCTCCCTTAGTGTCTTTCCACTTCCGTCGTTCAGGAACAAACACTTCGCCTAATTCTTTTGAATCCCGGCCCGCTTTTTCCCCACTAACTAATTACGTTACGACCACTGAACAAACTTGGTTGACGCACATAGTTTATGCGCCGCTAATGTAGCGGCTTGTCGAGCATTTGACAAACTCACACCATCCATTTCAAATGGGATTTGTCCTGTGGACACACGAGCAATCCAACCCGCAGGATTTCCTTTTCCTCTTCCCATTCTTACTTCTGTAGGNTTTTTTTTTTTTTTTTTTGGTGGTGACAAACGGCTAGAACATTGAATGTGTGAACCGTTTGGATCAAATCTAAAAAAATTGGTTGGAAATATACTCGGTCGAGGTTGAGACCGAATCCACTCTTTTTCTTCCTTGTACTCGGTCGCGACCGACTAGTCACAAAAGGGCTGACCGATTGGGGTGTCGACGACCGACTCGGTCGTTGCCCTTATTTTGTCTAGCCTTAGAGTCATCAACATTGAAAATCAACTCCGGTTCGTCAAACTAGTTCACCAATGACCATTTTTTTGAAATTCGATATATTACGGATCGTTTGAGAATTTTGGGTGGCACTTTTAAGGACAAAAATCTTGTCATTTACTCCCTAAATGGTTTAGATAATCGTTTTAAGGAAATTGTTAAGATCATTTGTCACACCCACCCCATTTCTAATTTTTCCACCACTAAAAATAAGTTATTGTTGGAAGAAAGTGAATTATAGGATGATGGATATACGAATAAAACCCGAATTGACTCATCACCCTCATCCCCAATTACCTTATTGGCACCTAATGGTAATAATACTAGTGGGAACCATAATGGACCTATGTCATCTTCAACTAGCCAAAAAGGCCAAATAATCAACTAAGTCTTCAATTATGTACCCACTATCAGGAATGCACTTGTAGATATAGGAATAGGTACAAAATTACACATGATCGTACACTAAATGATGGTTTAAATGCTTACGAGATTGGCAATAATCCGCCGCGTTGCCGGCGGGCCTGCTTATTTTGCGATTTAGTTTTCGATGTATAAAACTGACCAGAATATTATAAAGTTAACTAAGACCATATTAGGTTAACGAAAAATGCAAGGGCGGCGGCCGCCGCGTTGCTGGCGGGCACATTTTTTTTACAGTATATTTTTCTAAGAAGAAAGTGGGCCGGCTTTTCGGTGCAGCGTTCGTCGCTAATAGCAATATAACATACAGCGACTGTATAACGTATGTGTACGCGTCTCAAGTTTGCGTGTAGCTGCTGTTGTATGCGGAGGTGTGTCGACCCCTACTGTACCTGTTGCTGGTGTTGTTCTGCTTCTCTTTGTGGGACGGCTCATTGGCTGGCTAGGATGAGAATCAGGTTCACCTAACACAACAATAATATAAGATGTCAAGTAAAGATATAATGCAGACTGTAGTAAGATCTCCTAATGCAAATAGACATGACATGAAATAACAATAGGACATGAAATAACAGTAAGATCTCCTAACTCGAAGTTTGAGGATCTAACTCGATCTATGAGGGAGCTTCCTGATGAAACAGGCGAGGATCTTTTGATACTTAGATTCAAAGGCCAATCTTACAATTAACGGCTCGCGAGTGCTACAAAATCACCTTCGTAATACGTTTTCCAGGCAAAAACCATTTGAACATAAGGTATGAAGTTGAGCGTAATGTGACATGTGGGTTGACTTCAACGATTTGCAGGATTTGTCTGATGATGACGGCTAGGCCAATAAAGAAAAAGTGTGTGTCGATCCATTAACAGATATTTTAGGTCACATTAACAGATATTTCAGCAAGATCAAATGTGAAGATTAATTTCTAAATGTTGTGAATATACATGCACGCTTGCAGGATAAAAATATGATTGAAATACGTACCGTGCCTCTGAACCATGCCATTCAACTCGTCTCCAGTAATCCACGTTTTCATGTCTTAAACCAAGTTTACCATTACACCCCATCCTCATGTCATTACCACTCCTTTTCCTGCACAAAGTTTTCTATCAAAATAATGCTACTAATGTGAATATTTGTATATATTGAGAAACAAAAAGCGCGTTGGAATGCAGCTTAGGAGTACAAAGCATTGTTTTAACGATGGAAAAGATCTAAAGAACATTTGCGTGTGGTAAGGACAGAGTGTTCTGAACCTGATGCAACTTCCACAACTTTTATTCCCTCAAGATTAGCAATTATTTCTACTAATTATTTTACTTGCATAGTTTTGAAAATCTACCTTAATACATTAAGTATATACAAAAATTAAAAAAACTGGACAAAAAGTGTTGATATATCGATTCGAGCCCACCCGACACGTATTGACCTGCACAATAATTTAACCCATTTTCATCCTTTAACCAACCCGCCTTACGCTCAGTTTGAAGTTGAAGTTGCATAGTTACTGATTACAGCTATCTCACTGAAAAATATATGTATTTATTTTAATCCAAAGGTGATATAAATCTTTGGCTTAAAAATTTTAAATGTAAACCTTCGTGTGTGATGTAACAGTAAATTATAAGGTTAAAGGGCATTACGACGACTTTAACCATGTCATAATGACCACTAACCTTGCAAAACTCGGGAAGATTGTGCTGGTTCAAAACCTCATTAACTTGAATTTGTTTGGTCCCCTGTATACAATAGTCCATATAAGTGTCATTGTAGAGTAATTCTAGAAGTTCAGCAAAAGAAGAAAGCAAAGGGAAAAAAATACAACAGTTAATGTATGTACGATATTGGAACCCAACACCTTTGCAATATTTAAGCAAGAGAATAAATTCAAACCTGAGACCAGTATGAAACGCAAGTTGTGCAGACGCAATGGCTCATATGCGATTCAGATATTGCAACAACAATTTCAGTGACGAACCGTTCTTGTCTGCAAATAAAGAAAAAAAATGAAAACCATGTTAGCCGTATTTCTATGCGGTATAAGTAACGTATAATCAAAATTTGTAACAATATCAGAAAGTTAAAACTTAAAGTTGCACGCCTTTTATTTAGCATCAACCAAAAGGTTGAAAGTAATAAGAATTAAAATGGCAGCATAGATCTCTATTTGGATTTGAATAGGTAAATGGTAGCATTGATACTGACTTTGAAACTCATATGTAAATGGTAGTATAGGTAGCATAGATCTCTATTTGGTGTTAAAACACAAAATACGGTTTTAGGTGAGCTACAGACCATGAACAAAAAGCATCATTGACCACATAGGCATGACAACAACAACTAAGGGTCAGGTTTACGAATACGGTAGCGGCAGCAACCACCCGCCATGGCTGCAATCAAACTCTTGCCGTGACTGCACAGCCAAAATACGGGTTTAGCTGAGGCAGTTAGTGTTGGTGTGGGGCTCGGTTATTTTTTTTGAAGTAGAAAGTGGGTCATTTTTTTGGTTTTGTTTTTGTATCTTGCAGGCCCGTTAGTACTGGTGTGGGGCTCTGGTTCTGTGCACCGCCGTTTTGTGTTATAAAAAAGGGCCGATAGTAAAAAGGTAGGTGTTCGTTTGTCTTGCTGTTGTGTAACAGAAAAACTCACGTAGTGCTAAAAATGAGAATCAATATTAAACCATCATCAATAAAACAATATATTTAGAAAACTATATTAAGACCTTTAATCCTTCAAGGAAAGGAACAAAATAAGATAACCCGAACACGCATTCATACGAATAACAGCAACCCTTTAACTACAACTACTTTATAATTTTTAACCTACATGAATAATCGAGTATCCTCTAGTTGAGCAGCAAAGGATGTGAGACCATATATAGTGATAAAATGATGTAGTTAACTCCTAGGAGAGTATTTCAGTACATTGGTACACCAAACTAATCCATATGTTTAACCGTTAAGTGCTCTTAAATGGTCAAAATTTGCTAGGGGCCTGATTACGAAGATTTGGTAAAGGCAGCAAATACTGACAATACGATTCATTTTGTTGCAACCCCGAAATATCCAATATGCTAATTCCATGTGTTAAATCTAGCAAACCATTTCAACTGGTATATTGGTCACCTTAAAATATAACTGGACGGTAAAATTACCTTTTGAGCATTCAAAGTTGATCTGTTGCTTCTATCAGTTAACTCTTGTTGTTCTTGTTGCTACTTCTGCAAATGGTACTGTTCTTTGTTCTTTGCACGCGCGTTTACATCTACACAGTAGAGAAAAAAAACGAACACTGTATCAACATAGATGATGATAGTCTGCACATATACAGCAACTCTAAACTAAAAAAATGTATTGTTGCAATTATAAATTAAAGAAAGAAAAACATCTAAAATTATAAAAAAAAACATATCGGGCCCTGACTTTAGCCTTTCATTGTAACAAAAAAAAAAGCATTACAATACATTTTTATGAAATTGAGGGTCACCCGTACACGCTTATGCTCTATCAATCACTTAAGGAGTATATACCTGTTCATGCATAGTGGTTCGCCGGTCTCTTTGTCATAACTCAAAACTTCTACCTCAAGAATTGCAGCTTTACCTAAAAGAACAAACATTATTCAAAAAAACTGTAGCTACATCTAATGACATGAGAAATCGAGAAGTAAAACATCATTTAATGATGTTACTGTTGTACTACTTTTATTAGCACAAATGGATAGACAGAATAAAATAGCATCTTGTTAGTAGCTCATTCAAACCTTTATCCTGCAAAAAAACGATGCTCGACTTGTTCTGCATCTGCAAAGCAAAATTAACAATAAAAAAGTCAATAACCTAAAAAATTCTGCAGTAATAGATATATCAATAACCAAACGCAAAGAAACTCTTTAACAATGGTCTGCAAACATGACAATCAATGATAACGAAAACAATATGACGGGCTTGCAAGGACTGTCACCAAAAAATATCACCCTTAATTCAAGTATTAAAATATTAAGGCTATATTTGTTTCCTCCCATTTGGAACTACCACATTTTCGCAATCCACTTTTGGCTTTACCCTTACGACGTACCTTGTATAGCTATTTTTCGTGGTACGTGCCATAACAGCAGACACGTTCTTGTAATCTCCGCTACCATCTGCAGCCACCACCAAGTTTAGCATCAATGTATTTCTAAATCACTATACTACTCTAACATTATTTTCACATGAACTTTACTGTAACAAACGCCATCCAAAGGCGATTAAAGATGCAAATTTTTTATATAAAAACTAAGCCAAATGCCCTTAAACTATACTTATCATACTTAATCAAAACACTACATGAAAGTATGAAACTATACTTATTATTAACCTCACTAAAAAAGCTGCAACTAACAAAACCCCCAAACTATCACAAAAAACTGCAATTAACAAAACCCCCAATCTATCACAAAACCCTAATTTCAANAACATTATTTTCACATGAACTTTACTGTAACAAACGCCATCCAAAGGCGATTAAAGATGCAAATTTTTTATATAAAAACTAAGCCAAATGCCCTTAAACTATACTTATCATACTTAATCAAAACACTACATGAAAGTATGAAACTATACTTATTATTAACCTCACTAAAAAAGCTGCAACTAACAAAACCCCCAAACTATCACAAAAAACTGCAATTAACAAAACCCCCAATCTATCACAAAACCCTAATTTCAAAATTCAATTTTTACATATGTATAAGCTCTAAAATTGTTATACTTGAAAGAAGTAAGAGTTAATTTCGCACAAAGAACTTCATACCTTATTTTGTTGCTTCTCGATTTGGTACTGATTCCCCTCTAGTTTCGCCGACTGTAGATTCATGATGGGTTTCAGTAGATCATGATGGGTTTCTGTAGATCGTCACCACCTTTCTGTTGAGTATCTGGTGGGAACAACCGGAATTTGGTAGAAGCTTGTAGAAGCGTTTTCGCAATTTCTGGGTTTCATCATCTTTGATATACTAACTTTTTTGGACCGGTACCAACTGACGCAGATCAATGGCGGGCTACTTTTGGCCCAGGAATTTTGGCGGGAAAAGCCCAGGGCAATACGACGCCGTTTGCACGGGATTTAATATAAACTTATAATGTGACATCAACTATGGTACGTCCCAAACTCCCAATACCACTCCTATTCGTCCCGCCTAAACCCAACACTGGACTACTTTTGGCCCAACCATTCAGCCTAATTTAGGACCAACATAGCTATCTAGGTTGGCGAATTTCCAAATACTAGTCCGTTATTTTCTGTATGAATATGTACATGATATAACGGAATTAAATATAGCTATTAATATATGATACCATTAGGGTCACACATAATAGTTCGAGATTGTAGTTTTATATATTTGTTGTAATTATATACAATGAAAGAGAGCTGAGCTTAATTAATTGGATTAATTAAAGATAAAAGAGAACGAGCCAAAAAGCCTAACAATGGGCGTGAACCACTTCTGGGTCTCACGTGAGGCAGACCACCTAAGGGTGGGCCGGGCTTGGCTTTTGGTTGGATGACTTGTTCGAAAAGAGATGTATCTTTTCAAATTATGTAATTATATCTTTATTGATTATTGGTAATTATCCAATTATGAATTTGCTAATTATCCAATAAGCCTTATAAATGGAGGAGATAATATTTCATTTAACAATTAATTCATAAACCATAAAAGGTTCTTCTCCCTTGCTCATTCGTATAGCCGAACACACACACCCACACGAACTATTTTGTTCGTGTGTGTTTTGATATGATATCTTGTGTTGTTGCTATCTGGATTAACCGCTAGCACCATGCTACAATCATTTGAGGACTAGTGTGCTAAACCATGAGAAGCTTTGCTTTAAGCTCTCGTCGTGTTGATCGCCCACGCCAACTAACAAGTACGCAATAGTTGTGTTTTTATTTGATTAGATATAAACACTATATGCCCATTTTAAAGTTAAATAACGGCAAAAATGGCTAGTCCGTCATCTGTATACTGGAACTTGATAGTCTCAAAGAGATTTTTACTAGTCCATGCGACATACATTAGCATAATGTGTAGACATTAAAAGAATATGAAAGTTAATAAAACCAAAACATTTGATCAAAATTAAGAATAAGCTTTGGTAAGCCCAAAAATTATATGAAAAAGTTTTAAAAAGTTGAAATAATGATTTCTTTTGTTTTTCCATTGTATTCGACATACCGAAAACCAATTAAGCACATAGGTGTTTATTATTAAGCCAAAATAAGAAAACAAGCAATTTAGTAAATGTTTTTACTAAACCAAAACAACCACAACTACACAATGATACTTCCCCTTTGATTTTCAAAAATATTCGAACACCCCTGTATATATTTTAATCATTTTGTAAACTTTAAACCTTTATTTTATAAAACAAATTGTACAACTAGTTTGTATGCATAAAGATGATGCCAAAAGTACAAGAACATTAGAGAGATGATTACTTACTAAATAAAGTGATTAGGACGTACATTCTTGGTCAACGCAAACCACAAGGATGAAATGTGTAATTTACTCTTTAGCTAATAATAGAGAAATGTTAGATACTAAAAAAGGCTAAGTAAAAGGCGAAAAGACCTTCTTACACTCATGTATAGGGAACATGATCAGATTTAACGTATAAATATAAGGAAAGTTAACATGAAGGACTATGTTTGTTATTCATTGCAAAGTTAGAGATTGTGAGTGCGAAATAAAACTATTAGAGATGGTAGATGTAACTTTGGGACAAACGGTGCGTGTACTTATTAGAGATAAATATGAGGCCCAAGCTCGGTATGTGGGCTTCGGGTCCATTAGGGTTTCGTCTACCAGGGAGTTTTTCATCATCCAACATTACTATATATATATATATATATATATATATATATATATATATATATATATATATATATATATATATATATATATATATATATATATATATGCAAAAGAATATAGAGAAGAATCTGATTGAACGAATTGTAACCAGGGGTGTAAACGAGGCAGGCTGCTTGCCAGAGCACAAGCTCGGCTCGTTTTGAGTTTTATGAAGCTGAAGCTCGGCTCGGTTCGAACCTTGTTTTTGAGCTCGAGCTCGGCTCGGGATCTGCTAGCTTTCACGATGCGCCAATGAAAAACTAAAGCTTGGCTCTAGCTCGACTCGTAGTATATCCATTTTGAGCACATTAATAAGTTTGTTATTGAACTCACTAATAAGCTCGCATATAATACAAAAGAAAAACATATTATATATTTAATATTTAAAATATCCTGGTATCGTTTAAGCTCGCGAGCCCAATTGAACTTTGTATATAAAGCTTGCTTGAGCTCTATTAATAAATGAACCACAATTTAGGCTCGAGCTAGTTTAAGCTCGCCTAGTTGGAGGTTTTTACCGTTCTAATTTCGAAATTTTCACGAGCGGCTTGACTCATTTCTACCACTCATTGTAACTAAATTCAGACGTTAGGCGCCTTAAAAGAAATTGTATCAAAATTTTTATTGACACAACTCGTTATCCCCCTTTGATTTAAGTGAGTTGAGATCAATATAGATCTTGTATTCTTCATAGATCTAATGAACCAATCCTAGCTATTTTTCATCAAAATTTACAAAAAACCATTTTCACCCTTTTTTAAAAATAAAATATCTTGCAAACGGTAAATCGTTAAGCGATAAAAAATACACCATCACGATGAGAATTTGTTAATATTTTTACTAGACCGGCACTTCGATATAATTTCGACCAACTTTTTTATTTTTTATTTTTTTATTTTTACTTTTGTTTTGGTGTTAAAATTTGCGTCTTGAAAAATCACATGTTAATTGTATGTTAGGAATCACGTGTGATTTCGTAAAATCACATGTGATTTGAAAATACCAAATCACATGTGATTTCTCCATAAGTAAATTTCAACATTTCCAAAAAAAAAAAAAAAAAAAAAAAAAAAAANAAAAAAAAAAAAAAAAAAAAAAAAGATTTTCGAAAGTATATATAAGTGCCCCTCTATACATAGATGATTTAACTCTTATCGTGATGCTATTATTCTTTTCCCATAATGATTAACCATTTACGAGATATTTAATTTTAAAAAAAATGATGAAAGTTTTTTCTTTTTGATCCAAAATGTGTTATCATTGGTTTATTAGATTTTAAAAAAAGGGTTAATTCCATATATACCCAATTTAAACTCTAATATGACATGCCAAAAGTTCTTTATAGATCAAACTTTTACCATAGAACCCATTAAGCAATTTTAGCCACTCATTTTTTTTTATCAAAATAAAAAATAAACTTCCACTTTTTTTTTAAAACTTAAATATTTCGCAAACCGTAAATCGTCAAGCTACAAAAAAAATACCATCGCGACGAGAATTAAATTATCTTTCTATAGACATGCATTGTTATATACTTTCGACGAACTTTTTTTTCGATGAACTTTATTTTTTTCGCCCAGAAAAATCATATATGATTCGTAAGAATCATATATGATTCGATTTTAACAAATCATATATGATTCTTACGAATCATATATGATTCTGAATCATATATGATTCGTAATAATCGAATCATATATGATTTTTTACGAATCATATATGATTTTTACGAATCATATATGATTCTTTCTGGGCGAAAATTAAAAAAAAAAAAAAATTGTCGAAAGTATATAACAATGCATATCTATAGAAAGATCATTTAATTCTCGTCGCGATGGTATTTTTTTTGTAGCTTGAAGATTTACCGTTTGCAAGATATGTTGTTTTGAAAAAAAATGTGGAAAATATAAATGAGTGACTATGATTGGTTGATAGGTTCTATGGCATGTATGAGTTCTTCATGGATCTCAACTCAATATGACATATTTACCCAACTAAAAATTATAATGACATATTTATCCAATTTAAATAACTTATTTATCATATTTACCCATTTAATTATAAAATTATATAAAAGCAAGTTAACATCATTAAATTCCTATTTTACCCTTAATAGTGTGATAAAATCATTATCTTCTTTCATACATTTTTCTTCAGTAAGGCAAATCTTGTGCAATTTTGTTAACAAAAGATTCTGAATACATTGAAGTATCACTTCTATGAGGATTAACAAAGGAGAAAACAAAAGGAGAGCACAAGAAAAAAGATCCCCATCAGGCCATCACTCGACTTAACGGATACCTTCATTAAGTACTAAGAAAGCAAATGGAATTGTAAGTGTGTACAGCTCATGCTAACATAGTCTGTACAACATTTCGCTACAATGCAAAATACATAAAATAATAAACATAAAAGATCATAGTATACAATTAAACATCGAATATTAAAACAACACCATGTACGTTCATCAGGGACCTTAGCCAACCACCAAATCATAAATAATCACGACAATAGCAACTCTCACAAACCCTTGGAATAAAATGTTAAACTCAGAAAATGGGAAAACAAATGATTTTAGATTGACATGTACTCCCTCCGTCCAAAAATTATTGTCCAGTTTGAATTTTCAAAGTCAAACTGATTCAACTTTGACCATAAATATATATATTTTTATTATATAATACTTGATGAAAAATAATACCATTGAAAAGTACATTTAAAACCCAATCCATTTATATATTTTGCATCAAATATTATGTAACACTCACAAAAATATTTAAGGTCAAAGTTAAGGAAGAAAGACTAAAAAAGTCAATAGTGAACAATAAATTTGGGACGGAGGGAGTATTATATTATTAAGGGTATAATAGGAATTCAATGGTGTATTTTCACTTTTATTTGGTTTTATATTGAAATGGGTAAATATGACAAATATGTTGTTTAAATTGGATAAATATGACATTATGACATTTAGTTGGGTGAATATGACATTTTAAGGTTTAAATTGGATATATATGGAATTAACCCTTTAAAAAAATATTTGATCTACATTGAACTTTTCTCTTATTTAAGAACTATTTTAACATGTTTTTCCGACCCACGAAGCACACACGTTTTTATTTTATAGAAAGCTAAAGTTATTTTTCTTTTAATTTTTATTTTTAATAAGAGCAAAGCGAAATATTTTAAGACCTCTTTTGGGATCAACTTCCCGTCTATATGATGGGAGCCAAACACCCGACTGTTAATTTATTGCTTAGCAAGTTTTTCACACTTCATACGACCTATATCATAATATATCTCACAAACGCCTTTAACGAAGCTTGAACCCACAACCTCTAGGTTGGTGGACAACTCACATAGTTTTTAGTAACTACTTTGAAGGGAAGCTTTTTTGCTAAGCTGAAGATGTGAAATTGAAGTTACCACAGGAAGTTCGACGAAAAATTGAAGAGCTGAATCCAAGCCTAGATTTTGTAAGGTCAAACTGAAGAAGATTGTCCTCAATTTGATGCCCTCCAATAACGATCGGTATTGTAGTTGTAAGATTAGCTCTTGCTTGTACAAAACCAAGGCACATAACATCCTTATTTACTGCAACCATGGAATTTGCGCCAAATATCCTCCAAATATTTCTGCTTTGCAACACGAGGTCGATCGAAGGCACAATAGGACCTCGAGAGGTTCTACTGATGTTCATGGAACTAAAACATGCTCCAAAAGGCGCCACATTAGCAACCTTTTGTACTTTCCTCGGCATTTTTTCCACAAATGCCTCTATAAGAGCATTGTAGATAGAACTTTCCAATACGGTGTAAGGATCAGCGGTGCTTATAGCCGTCCCACCCAAACCTTGAGCATTGATGGACAACAAAGTCTCGTTGAACCCGGTGACACGTTTGTGACTGACATATATTGATTTTACTCCAATATAGTACTTAGGAGAGGCGTCACCAGCGAACCCACTTTCACTAACCGGGTTTATAATGAGAGGTGTGTAAGTAAAAGAGGAAGATGCACCAACATTTGGACTTAAGGTATATGGTCCATCTCCAAAGAACACAGCACCACTAGATGTTGTTGAGGAACTTAAACATAAAGCAAATTTCCTATTGAATCCAAAATACGAGGACAATTGAGCCGGAAGTGACATCCCGGTCCGTCCAAGGCCAGCCATGCCAGTAACCTCATCAGCAAGACCTTCATTGAGAAAATCAGTACCACATACAAAATAAACACTGGGGACACTAACGGACGGTAGAATATTCTCCCCGTCAGTCACTTGTATCACGAATACGTCCCCATGGATCAGGCCACCAGTGCCAGTATTATTAGAAATAGTGTTGATAGGGAAGGTGCTACAAGTGTTATTGGCGCAGTCGAGAGATGGTGGACCAAGACATTGAGTGAGACATGAAGTGGTGTTAAGAAGTTTGCATTGGGGCGACCCACACGTAGCTGGAAGATAGCTAGATGACGTGTAGCTTCGTTGGCAGTTAACCCACATAAATTCACCACCAAGATCGATTGTCAATTTGACAGGGACGAGAGGCGTTCTTTGAGAAACTTGGGTGACATACTGAAGTGTTTTGGCATCTTTGGTTACTTGGAGAATGGGTCGTGGTGTTGTTTGAGCTGTAGACCATGACACAACTATTAGAAAAGAACTCAAGAAAACCAAAGGAAATAAAGAACAAGAAATAGCCATGAATGGAATTTTTGATGTAGATTTGAGTGAGGTTGATAAATGGTTTAAGATGTATTTATAGGCAGTTGATGCTCAAACATCCAACAAATGCATGCGTTTAGCTATTTCCCTTGACCATTAATGTCTTTTCGAAGTGTCTATCTTGGACCAGATATTCTTAAATTCCTCATGAAACTTGACTTCATATTGTTAGTACCTGTAATTGTCAAGCCATTGTTGTTCTTTTGACGATGAACCACTCCGGTTTTGTGCCATTAAAAAACTAAATTTTTTAAAAAATAAAACGGTTATGTCTACGTTAAACTTTCTATCTTTCAGTATGAGAGAGAATAATGCTGATACATTGGCGGCTATAGCCAATATGTTCAAACCGTGTTTTTCATGTCGCTCATGCATGTTTGATCAAATAATCCTAAAATAAACACTACTTTTGCTTCTTTAAGTACTCCATTTATTAATGCTTAATTTGAGATATAAAGGTATATATAACGTAACATATTCAAGGAAAAACAAACAAAAATGATCATTTTTCAATTCAACACCATTCTGTGTAATCAAACTACTCATTTTTATCACAAATTTTATATATAATTTTTGCAATTTGCAAAACCTTTTTTAGTGAGATTTTCCTGTTTGGAATTTTTTACAATTTTTTAGTTACACTTTTGTTTATAAGACTGTCATAAAATTCAGATAGTGCAGTGTCACTAACGATAAAGAATCATTAAACGTTTGCGATCTTTTTTGTATACTTGTGTGACTTTTCTTTAGAGTAAACTGCAAAAATGGTCCCTCTGGTTTCCTGAGATTGCAAAAATAGTCACTGTGTTTGGCTAATTGCAAAAATAGTCACTGTGGAGCAAAAGTTTTCATCATTTTGGTCCCTAGTTTTAACTGGCGTTAAATAATTCCGCTAGAAGTTACACATTTAGCCCTGCGGCCCATGACCATTGCAGCGTGCATCCTTCTTTCGTCCCTTTTACGTTTTCATCCGTTTTTACGCGTTTTCGTCCGTTTTCGCGTGTTTTCGTCTGTTTTTTATGGTATACTCTGTTTTTTTTTTTACTTTTTCGTCTGTTTATTGACGTTTTCATCTGTTTTTTTACATTTTCGTCCGTTTCATTACGTTTTTTTCCGTATTTTTACGTTTTTGTCTATTTTTTTTACGAATTCGTCCGTTTTTTTATGATTTCATCCGTTTTTTTAAGTTTTCGTCCGTTTCTTTACGTTTTACTCCGAATTTTTACGTTTTCGTCTGTTTTCTTACGTTTTCATCTATTTTTTTATGTTTTCGTCTGTTTTTTTACGTTTTCGTCTATTTTTTTACGTTTTCATCTATTATTTTACGCTTTAGTCCGGTTTATTACGTTTTTGTCCATATTTTTACGATTTCATCAGTTTTTTTATGTTTTCGTTCGTTTCTTATGTTTTTGTCTGTTTTCTTACTGTTTTTTTCTTTTGTTTTTTCATTTTCGTATGTTTTTTTACGTTTTCGTCCATTTTTTTATGTTTTTGTCCGTTTCATTATGTTCCCGTCCGTATTTTTATGTTTTTGTCTGGTTTTTTTACGTTTTCACCAGTTTTTTTTTACAATTTCATCCATTTTTTATGTATGTTCCATCCGTTTTTACAATTTCATCCGTTTTTTACAAAGAAGTAGGAGAAAGTAGTAGGACTGCAGAACAAAGGAACTCACAAGACTTGCTGGATGGAGCAGCTAGGGATGGACAATCAGAGCAAGGAATGGGCAGGTTTAGTGTTAATGAAGAACAAGAACAACAAGGAACTAGCAGTGAAGAAGGCTAGGATTTTGATATCATTGTGTGAAGGAACAGACGAAAATGTAAAAATACGGACGGGAACATAATGAAACGGACAAAAACATAAAAAATGGACGAAAACGAAAAAATAAAAGAAAAAAACAGTAAGAAAACAGACGAAAACATAAGAAAACGAACGAAAACGTAAAAAAGCTGATGAAATCGTAAAAAATGGACGAAAACGTAATAAACCGGACTAAAGCGTAAAATAATAGATGAAAACGTAAAAAAACAGACGAACATAAAAAAAAGATGAAATCGTAAAAAAAAACAGACGAAAACGTAAAAATACGGAGCAAAACGTAAAGAAACGGACGAAAACTTAAAAAAAACGGATGAAATCGTAAAAAAAATGGACGAAAACGTAAAAAAATAGATAAAATCGTAAAAATACGGACAAAAATGTAATGAAACGGACGAAAACATAAAAAACGGACGAAAACGTAAAAAAACAGACGAAAACGTCAATAAACAGACGAAAAAGTAAAAAAAAAAATAGTTAACCATAAAAAACAGACGAAAACACGCGAAAACGGATGAAAACGCGTAAAAACGGATGAAAACGTAAAAGGGACGAAAGAAGGATGCACGCTGCATTGGTCATGGGCCACAGGGGCTAAATGTGTAACTTCTAACGGAATCATTTAACGGCAGTTAAAACCAGGGACCAAAATGATGAAAACTTTTGCTCCACAGTGACTATTTTTGCAATCTCAGGAAACCACAAGGACCATTTTTGCAGTTTACTCCTTTTCTTTAAATAATGTCGCTAAAAGTTTTTAGAGTTCCTTGGATTTGTTTTGGGACAGACACATATATTACTCAGTAACAGCAAATTATTTAAATTGTACTATGGCGGCTTTGTGACTGTCTTTATAAAATAATCTAACTTTGGCGACATACTTATGACACTTTTCCAGGTCACGTCGTAGCTAATCATTCTTATATCATCCGGCCCGATATTCTTGCTTTGCAACACAAGGTTGATGGTAGGCACTGCGGGACCAAGACGGGTACTACTGATGTTCTTGGAGCTAAAACATGCTCCAAAAGGCGCGACATTAGGTACCTTTTGGACATACTTGGGCATTGCTTTCACAAATGCTGCCACAAGAGCACTGTAGATTGAAGTTTCCAAAACTGACTAGCCGTGCTGATTGTTGTTCCGCCCTCACCATCGATATTAAAAGAAAATAAAATTTCATTGCAGTTGACATGTTGGTCATTGACTTTGATAGATTTCACTCTGATGTAGTACTCAGGAGAGGACTCGCCCGAAAACAAACCTCCAGTAATATTATTTACACTCAGAGTCAGAGGGGTGTAGCTAAGAAAGGATGATGCATCCACATTTGGACGTAACGTATAAGGTCCATCTCCAAAGAACACCACACCACTAGATGTTAAATTTAAAATACGAGGAGAATAGAGCTGGAAGTGAACCTTCTTTCCATCCTGGGCCAACCACGCCGGCAACCCCACTAGCCAAACCAACACCAAGCATAGTGTTCGGTGGCCATGTGGGTGAGAATATTGCCAATTAAAGGTAGCCATAGGCACTGTGGGTCAGACGTGTTTTTTTCACTCAGCTTGCTCATAGTTTTTCTAAATATTTTACCGAGCTAAAACTTGACACAACTTCAATTTTTTTTTTCAATGCGTTGACCTATAAGAAATGAGTTTTGTAACACAAAACAGAGTTTTGTGTTATGGTCTTGGTGCATTTCATGGGTGAATACAAACTGGATAAGCCCCTAATCAAACTCGATAACCCGTTTGAATACATAATTTTTTCGAATCATATATGATTCTTTCTGGGCGAAAATTAAAAAAAAAAATTGTCGAAAGTATATAACAATGCATATCTATAGAAAGATCATTTAATTCTCGTCGCGATGGTATTTTTTTTGTAGCTTGAAGATTTACCGTTTGCAAGATATGTTGTTTTGAAAAAAAATGTGGAAAATATAAATGGGTGACTATGATTGGTTGATAGGTTCTATGGCATGTATGGGTTCTTCATGGATCTCAACTCAATATGACATATTTACCCAACTAAAAATTATAATGACATATTTATCCAATTTAAATAACTTATTTATCATATTTACCCATTTAATTATAAAATTATATAAAAGCAAGTTAACATCATTAAATTCCTATTTTACCCTTAATAGTGTGATAAAATCATTATCTTCTTTCATACATTTTTCTTCAGTAAGGCAAATCTTGTGCAATTTTGTTAACAAAAGATTCTGAATACATTGAAGTATCACTTCTATGAGGATTAACAAAGGAGAAAACAAAAGGAGAGCACAAGAAAAAAGATCCCCATCAGGCCATCATTAAGTACTAAGAAAGCAAATGGAATTGTAAGTATGTACAGCTCATGCTAACATAGTCTGTACAACATTTCGCTACAATGCAAAATACATAAAATAATAAACATAAAAGATCATAGTATACAATTAAACATCGAATATTAAAACAACACCATGTACGTTCATCAAGGACCTTAGCCAACCACCAAATCATAAATAATCACGACAATAGCAACTCTCACAAACCCTTGGAATAAAATGTTAAACTCAGAAAATGGGAAAACAAATGATTTTAGATTGACATGTATTATATTATTAAGGGTATAATAGGAATTCAATGGTGTATTTTCACTTTTATTTGGTTTTATATTGAAATGGGTAAATATGACAAATATGTTGTTTAAATTGGATAAATATGACATTATGACATTTAGTTGGGTGAATATGACATTTTAAGGTTTAAATTGGATATATATGGAATTAACCCTTTAAAAAAATATTTGATCTACATTGAACTTTTCTCTTATTTAAGAACTATTTTAACATGTTTTTCCGACCCACGAAGCACACACGTTTTTATTTTATAGAAAGCTAAAGTTATTTTTCTTTTAATTTTTATTTTTAATAAGAGCAAAGCGAAATATTTTAAGACCTCTTTTGGGATCAACTTCCCGTCTATATGATGGGAGCCAAACACCCGACTGTTAATTTATTGCTTAGCAAGTTTTTCACACTTCATACGACCTATATCATAATATATCTCACAAACGCCTTTAACGAAGCTTGAACCCACAACCTCTAGGTTGGTGGACAACTCACATAGTTTTTAGTAACTACTTTGAAGGGAAGCTTTTTTGCTAAGCTGAAGATGTGAAATTGAAGTTACCACAGGAAGTTCGACGAAAAATTGAAGAGCTGAATCCAAGCCTAGATTTTGTAAGGTCAAACTGAAGAAGATTGTCCTCAATTTGATGCCCTCCAATAACGATCGGTATTGTAGTTGTAAGATTAGCTCTTGCTTGTACAAAACCAAGGCACATAACATCCTTATTTACTGCAACCATGGAATTTGCGCCAAATATCCTCCAAATATTTCTGCTTTGCAACACGAGGTCGATCGAAGGCACAATAGGACCTCGAGAGGTTCTACTGATGTTCATGGAACTAAAACATGCTCCAAAAGGCGCCACATTAGCAACCTTTTGTACTTTCCTCGGCATTTTTTCCACAAATGCCTCTATAAGAGCATTGTAGATAGAACTTTCCAATACGGTGTAAGGATCAGCGGTGCTTATAGCCGTCCCACCCAAACCTTGAGCATTGATGGACAACAAAGTCTCGTTGAACCCGGTGACACGTTTGTGACTGACATATATTGATTTTACTCCAATATAGTACTTAGGAGAGGCGTCACCAGCGAACCCACTTTCACTAACCGGGTTAATAATGAGAGGTGTGTAAGTAAAAGAGGAAGATGCACCAACATTTGGACTTAACGTATATGGTCCATCTCCAAAGAACACAGCACCACTAGATGTTGTTGAGGAACTTAAACATAAAGCAAATTTCCTATTGAATCCAAAATACGAGGACAATTGAGCCGGAAGTGACATCCCGGTCCGTCCAAGGCCAGCCATGCCAGTAACCTCATCAGCAAGACCTTCATTGAGAAAATCAGTACCACATACAAAATAAACACTGGGGACACTAATGGACGGTAGAATATTCTCCCCGTCAGTCACTTGTATCACGAATACGTCCCCATGGATCAGGCCACCAGTGCCAGTATTATTAGAAATAGTGTTGATAGGGAAGGTGCTACAAGTGTTATTGGCGCAGTCGAGAGATGGTGGACCAAGACATTGAGTGAGACATGAAGTGGTGTTAAGAAGTTTGCATTGGGGCGACCCACACGTAGCTGGAAGATAGCTAGATGACGTGTAGCTTCGTTGGCAGTTAACCCACATAAATTCACCACCAAGATCGATTGTCAATTTGACAGGGACGAGAGGCGTTCTTTGAGAAACTTGGGTGACATACTGAAGTGTTTTGGCATCTTTGGTTACTTGGAGAATGGGTCGTGGTGTTGTTTCAGCTGTAGACCATGACACAACTAATAGAAAAGAACTCAAGAAAACCAAAGGAAATAAAGAACAAGAAATAGCCATGAATGGAATTTTTGATGTAGATTTGAGTGAGGTTGATAAATGGCTTAAGATGTATTTATAGGCAGTTGATGCTCAAACATCCAACAAATGTATGCGTTTAGCTATTTCCCTTGACCGTTAATGTCTTTTCGAAGTGTCTATATTGGACCAGATATTCTTAAATTCCTCATGAAACTTGACTTCATATTGTTAATACCTGTAATTGTCAGATTTTTAGTTTTGTGTCATTAAAAAACTAAATTTTTTAAAAAATAAAACGGTTATGTCTACGTTAAACTTTCTATCTTTCAGTATGAGAGAGAATAATGCTGATACATTGGCGGCTATAGCCAATATGTTCAAACCGTGTTTTTCATGTCGCTCATGCATGTTTGATCAAATAATCCTAAAATAAACACTACTTTTGCTTCTTTAAGTATTTATTAATGCTTAATTTGAGATATAAAGGTATATATAACGTGACATATTCAAGAAAAAACCAACAAAAATGATCATTTTTCAATTCAACACCATTCTGTGTAATCAAACTACTCATTTTTATCACAAATTATATATATAATTTTTTGCAATTTGTAAAACCTTTTTTAGTGAGATTTTCCTGTTGGAATTTTTTACAATTTTTTAGTTACACTTTTGTTTATAGGACTGTCATAAAATTCAGATAGTGCAGTGTCACTAACGATAAAGAATCATTAAATGTTTGAGATCGTTTTTGCATACTTGTGTGACTTTTCTTTAAAAAATGTCGCTAAAAGTTTTTAGAGTTCCTCGGATTTGCTTGGGACAGACACATAAACTACTGAGTAACAGCAAATTATTTAAATTGAATGGCGGCTTTGTGACTGTCTTTATAAAATAATCTAACTTTGGCGACATACTTGTGACACTTTTCCAGGTCACGTCGTAGCTAATCATTCTTATATCATCCGGCCAGATATTCTTGCTTCAACACAAGGTTGATGGTAGGCACTGCGGGACCAATTGACGGGTACTACTGATGTTCTTGGAGCTAAAACAAGCTCCAAAAGGCGCGGCATTAGGTACCTTTTGGACGTGTTTGAAAATACCTCGACAACAAACCCGAAGTTCGATCGCGGAAAACTAGATCGCTAGTTGTATCGAACACAAGTGGCAAACACGAGAGACTACAAAGAACCGACAAGAATATGCACACGTTATACCCTCAACGAACCCTTTATTAAAACCAATAAAGCTTTTACAATTGAGGAAGAAGAATGAATAACTAGCATCCCCCTCATCTCTATTTATAGAGATGAGGGGTAGAAACCTTAGCTTGCCTTGTACTCCAAGCTACCTAATCCTAGTTTATGTCTAACACATAATCTAATTACAAAGTACACTTAAGTCCCTCGTATATGTTTAAATTTACTACTAATGTATAACAATTTCCACCTTAGGAGTAACACTTAAACATAACTGATACTCAGCATCTTTTCCTCGTGCTAGAACCTCGGACCGAGGACCACCTTGTCGACCAGGCATTGTACTTCAGTAATTTTCCAAGATTAGCTTCCGTAGACTCCTTCACTTTCTTCTTTACAGCAACATTACCCTCTGCACCCTCTTGACCAGGTACTCCGGTTACCGTAATGTCCGCCCCCACCTTTATACCAAGGTGTATCTTTTCCTGCTCCTTTACTAAGCAGTCCGTGTTTGTCTTTTCTTCAAGTTGTTTAACCTCCAACTTTCTTTGAGCCACTGCAGCATCATCGTTACTAACCTGAACAACCTCAGCTTCACGATTCCCTTGAGCTCCCTGCAGTTCCACCTCAAACCAAACACGTTCATTAACCTGTACTCCATGGACTCCTGTTTTAACACCAGGACCAAGTTGTTTGAACCCAACTTGTTTTTGACCAAGTTGTTTGAACCTAATTTATTTATGACCAAGTTGCTTGAACCCAACTTGTTTTGAACCTCCATGCTTTTGTACACCAAAAGTCGTCACTTTTGCTTCAAGAGTATACACACAGTTCTCTTTCCTGATCCCGGTCATCATAACCCGACAACCTTTGATCACCTTGTCTCTACCCATCTGCATCTTCACAGTATAACCCTCCTTTTCAAGAGTACCCAATGAAATCAAGCTTTTTCTTAACCTTGGAACATACCTGACGTCTTCTAGTATAAAGTTTGAACCATCATGCAACTGTATCTTCACTTTTCCTGTCCCTTTGATAGTGCATGTCCTGTTATCACCTAACTGAACCGAACTACCATCAACATCCTTGAAGTCATACAAGAAATCCCTCCTAGGTGTCTGATGCGTGGTTTTGTGACCTTACAACAGGTTTTACCTCTCGAGGGATCTCAAGAGGCTTACAACCCCACCAGGCAGTGTACCTGACCGATGTAGTATAGGATAGTGGTAAGTACGGGGGATTGATCGTTCTCTCATAGGGAATAGTGTTCGTTAGGATAGAAAAACTACTCTAATAGGTCTAAGGGTGAAGGAAGATTCTTTTTGTATTTTTATGTTTTTATGAAAGCAAGTTAAAATCTCGGTTTTGAAGGAGTGGGCGGAATTA
>LBNU01008292.1:79785-98709 GCA_014162995.1 Artemisia annua
CTTTTCATTTTCCATTAATTTCAATAAAGAAAATGGGATATGTGTGAAAGATATGTTATGTTACATGTTATGATTACGATTTAGCAAATGCTGCATTTCCTAAAATATTACTACTTTCGTATAAAATGTACAAAACTATAACATTGTGAACGTTGTCCGTATACACTTTAACAAATGCAACAATTTCGCATAATGTTGCAATTATCTATAAAATGTGAAACACTTTGCACTAAGTGTTGTGTCTAAGCAATGTGGATTGCAACAGTTTTTAAAAATGTTGCATTACATTATAAAATTTGCAACACATGAGAAAAGTGTTGGTTTAAATCTTAATATGCAACACTTACCGTAGAAATGTTGCTTTATTACCAATGTTGTAAAAAAAGCAACACCTTTTACAAGTGTTGCTTGTAAAATGCTTCTTTAGGCTTATTTTGTTGTAGTGAGAGTGGTCTCAAAACCACTCTTCATGGGCCATTTTGACCGGTTTCCCTGGGATATTTTGTAGTAGTGTGAGACCCAACTGTCAAGTGTCATATAAAGTTATGTTTTAATAAAACTTAATTTGAATAAGCATTATAAAAAGCGGATGTTTTACGACTCTAAAAAGAAGTGCCATATTATGGTGTATCATAAAAAAACCATTATGAATAAGCGTTCTATAAAGGTTAACGCTATAAGACGCTATTGTCAAGGGTTCTATAAAGGTTAACGTTATAAGATGCTATTTGCGAATAAGCGTGTAGACGCATAGTCTGGACTAGGCCAGGAATGGGCTAGGCCCGGCGACAGCGGCCCACTCTACACCTAAAACCCTAATCCATGCCTTATAAATACATGGATGGGATCCCTTTATTCAATATCTCATAACAGGTTACCCTAAACCTAAATATTATATGCTACATCGCATAGATACTAACTTGACCGTCGGAGGTGGATCCCGGGGCTACGGCCTCGGGTCCACTCCTAACGGGTTTTCGTTGTTGACAGGTCTAATAGGGCTCGAGAAGACGACTAACGGCCCAAGGAGAGTCGTTTAATCGACCCGCGCCAGATTATGCATCAACAAGTCAACAAGTGGCGCCATCCGTGGGACATGACTACGACAAGTTTCGTGTTCTCACATCACCGGAAAGCAACCATCGAGTTCAAAAGCCAGTATTCTTTCTTTATTTTCTGCTAATACACGATGCGCAGATAAAAATAATCCATGCGACATTAAAAAGATTCATAATATAAAGATATACTTTTCGGTCAAAAGTATACAACTGATTCTTACGAATATTATTTACGAATATAATAGTAAAAGTAATACCTTTTCACTTCTATGAATTACATATTCGAGCATATCATGAATTACATATTCACATGCATGGTTTTAAATTCAAAGATACTGCATTAGCAGTTCCTAAACCCTTTAGGGTTCGAACTATTTACGATCAAGAAAATAATATTTTCTAAAAATTAAAAAGATATCCCAATATTTTGTGCATATCTTTTAAATCGATAAGATTTGGTATCTTTTAATTATTAAGAAGATTTTATGTAAATCTTTTAAACTTGGTAAACAAGATTTTACCTATAGCCACGCGCCAAGTCCGCACGATCGGACCTACTTTATATTTTTTACGCGAACAACGCAGTCACGATAAATCTACCCGCTTTAGGCCATGCGTACGACATCTTCGCAGATTGGCGCCATGAGCGCACTGTTACATACAGGCACCACGATGCTAAGTCGATCGCCATGAGCGCACGAGACAAAAAGCCGTGGTTAACTGCGATCATCCACAAACGTTAGAGTCTATGCGGTCACGATACATCTATCTGCGTTTGTGCGTGCGAAAAAAAACTATTAGTCGCGGTCACGGTACATCCATCCGCGCCATTGTTTTTTATAAAAAAGACAAAGAAAAAATTAATCGCCATGAGCGCACTATAGATTAGCTATGTGCTACTTTTTTTTATATGTAATTGTAAAACCTCACGATAGGTGTAATTCGCGCAGCGAAAATTTCTTTTATATGCTATGTGCTATACTATGCTTCACGCTATTTATATTTTACTTCATTAAGTTTTATATGTTGCGACTCGCGGCATATACTTCTAATATTTGCATTAAGTGTTTTCAGGATTTGCATAACTAAGTTAAATGCTTCTACACGAGTAGCACCATCAAACTTGGGGGGCTACCAGGGTATATCCTACCATTGTTTGCGCACATCGTACGCAGGTGTATTTGAAAGCAGATCGTACGTAAGAGGTATCGCGAGCCCGGTACAAAGACGAATTTGAAAATTCGCACCATCTCGCCGCAGGGGAGACGTCCTCTGTCGGTTATAAAGACGAATGTTATGTTCGCACCTTGTCGCGGACAACGCACATCTTTGTCGCGCACAGCGCACACCTCTGCCACAGAAGCACGTCTTCTGTTGCACCATGTTGCATCGCTACTGGTACAAACGGTACGCCCTTACCCAGGGTGCAGCATACAGGAATCCACCTTCACCACGGACACCTTCACCATTGTGAGACAATCACAATCGCAATTCCAGTGCGCACTATCGCATTTGGACTGCGCAGTATGGCTTGCCCCATCTGCGCACACATAAGCCATGCCGTCATGGTTAATTGGGCCTACGCGGCCATGAACAGAACATAAGTCTAGCATAACATAGGCACGCACTATGTCACACTAGACTTGGGGGGCTTGTAGACGCATAGTCTGGACTAGGCCAGGAATGGGCTAGGCCCGGCGACAGCGGCCCACTCTACACCTAAAACCCTAATCCATGCCTTATAAATACATGGATGGGATCCCTTTATTCAATATCTCATAACAGGTTACCCTAAACCTAAATATTATATGCTACATCGCATAGATACTAACTTGACCGTCGGAGGTGGATCCCGGGGCTACGGCCTCGGGTCCACTCCTAACGGGTTTTCGTTGTTGACAGGTCTAATAGGGCTCGAGAAGACGACTAACGGCCCAAGGAGAGTCGTTTAATCGACCCGCGCCAGATTATGCATCAACAAAGCGTTCCATAAAACCGATGTTTTATGACTCAAATATCAAGTGTCCTATAATGGTGTATCAATCTATGGGACCCAAGTGCCAAGTGTCATATTAAGTTATGTTTTAATAATACGTTTGCGAATAAGCGTTCTAAATAATTAATGTTTTATGACTTATGTATCAAGTGTCCTATTATGGTGTATTGTAATAAAACCATAATGAATATGCATCCTTTAAGGGTCCTATTAAGTTTTGTTATAATAAAACTTTTGCGAATAAACGTTCTAAAATACTGATATTTTATGACTCAAAAATAAAATGTCCTATTATGATGTATGATACTAAAGCCATTATGCATAAGCGTCCTATAAAGGTTAACATTATAATACCCACGTCTTAAGGGTCCTATTAAGTTTTGTTATAATAAAACTTTTGCAAATAATCGTTTTAAAAAAATGATGTTATATGACTCAAAAATGAAATGTCCTATTATGGTGTACGATAATAAAACCATTGTACATAAGCGTCCTATAAAGGTTAACGTTATAATACCCACGTGTCAAAGGTCCTATTAAATTTTGCTATAATAAAACTTTTGTCATAAAGCGTTTTAACTAACTGATGTCTTATGACTCAAAACTCAAGTGTCATATTATGGTGTATTATAATAAAACCATAATGAATAAACGTCCTATAAAGGTTAAAGTTATAAGACCCAAGTGTCAAGGGTCTTATTAGGTTATGTCATAATAGGACATCTAGTGATCAAGTGTCGTATTACACTATCACATAATGGGACACCAACAACTAAATGTCTTATAAAGTAATTTATTAGGATCCATATTTTAAGTGTCCTATTAAGTTATATGATAATAGGACCCCAAATCATCAACCATCCTATTATATAACTTTTTAGGACATCGCCTAAGTAGCAAATATTTAAAAAGGACCCTAAACGCTCATATGTCCTATTAAACAGTTTTTTAGGACTCCATTATCATACCGTCCCACACAAAGGGTCCTAAAAAGCCACTTTTGTTGTAGTGTGTAAAGATTGTAATTTGTGTTGGTTTTAATATAAATATATTCGCTCTTTGCAAAAAAAAATAAAACTAAAATATAAATGAGGAAGATAACGGTACTTTTCATCCAAGTCATTTTGTGGGTGTAGCACCACTCTTTCTTGATTCACTATCTAAAGGGAGATATTTTTCTTATGGCAAAAAACTTACGTTGCACAAACAAACAAGAAGCATAAAACTAATTTCAATACTTCATTCGATTCTACCCGAAAATGTTTATCCTTTCAGCAAGTAATAATAGATTCTACAAGTTCGAGATCCATACGGTTAAAAAAAAATAAAAAAAAAATACGGTTGTAAGAAATATTTGTTAATTTCTGATCGTATAATGGATTGCACCTTAATCAGAACTTATGTGAGTCGTAGATTAGATACGTCTAAAAGCTTGCTATGACAAAAAATAAGACAAAGAAACACGCTACTTTAGTTGGAGCGCATGGATGTACCATGCGAACCGGCTCCGGCATAAGAATAAGTCATCGGATTATGAGTGAAATGTGATTAGAGAGAAAAAGTGTGCTTGAGATAAAATATACCTGAAAATGGAAAAGAGTTAAAAACTTCCTTTTTCTCTCTCCTCTAACAAACTTCCTTTTTCTCTCTCCTCTAACAAACTTCCCGCCATTTTTACTCCATTAAAAAACCTCTAAAAACCCAATTTGATCTCTATTTTGTACGTATTTCCAGAATCTAAACCGTACATTCGACGTAGAATTCAATTCCGCATCGAGTGGTGGTGTTTTCCCCAATTTTAACCAGTTTTAATTTTTTCAATTTCTGAAACCCTAAATCTCTGAAACCCTAAATTTGAGCAATTAATCGTAAGAATGAATATTAACAGTGGATATCGACACGATACATTAACAATCTCACTGTCTCCATACAGTTACCTTTAACTCAAATGAATTTTTATATCTAGTCATGGACATTGGAGCAATGTATTTTTTATGCTGTTTCATGCAACTAGAATTGTTAGAAAACAAACATAAAGAAAATATAGTAGCCAAATTTATTATTAGTACCTTTTTATTTGTTTGTGTAGCCGCTTCTTCTGGGTTATCTTCCTCAGCATTAAGATGAAAGTCTGAACCAGACATATAATCTGCATCTTTCTCACTGGTATCCGTTGGTTTCTTTTTCTTTTTCTTTGTTTTGTCACTCTCTACTAGACTTGTCAAAGACTTAGCAAGATTTTTTACTCCCAAAGCTTGTAATGTCTGTTGGTTTTCTTGAATCCTTGACCTTCTGGACATTTCATAATCATTCGTATTTCTCGTGGAGACTTGCCGTTGCATCCTTTTATTTTCCATTACTGGTGCACAAAACAAATAAAATTATGATGAGATTGCAAAGAACAATAGTCATTTGAGAACAAAGAATATGTTCTGTTGTAATGAGTCCTTACGAAACCTCTGGCAAGCTGGCATCTTTTTCTGGAAATACTAATATCTTGTTGGGCTGTGCAGGTGTATATCCTCACAACAGAAGAGTGGAGAAGCTAACAATGAAGGTTGTCTACAGTTCTAATAGAATTGATATCTTACCTTCCATAAAAATAACTATTTGTTAGTAAGAAAATGTATGTGGTTTTGTGCAGGTGTATTTCCTTACAACAGAAGAGTGGAGAAGTGGACAATAAAGGTTTCTCAGATTCTAATCGAATCTATATCTTAGCTTACATATAAATAATCATTCGTAAGAAAATCTATAACTTTGTTTAGGTTCAAATTCACGGCTTGATTTTGGTGTTGGTGGTTCGTAGTTCCAGGATTGTTTTTTGTCGGTTGGATTTTTGACATCAAAGAATATGTTCTGTTGTAATTGTTAGATGGCGAAGAAAATTATACAACTGAGATTGGTGTAGTATCTCATGACATAACAGGAGGGATGGTAACTAAATATCCAGATTATTCATCCATGACTTAATTTCAATTGTTACACTGATTCAGTGCCCTTAGTGGTAAACTGAGATTGGTTGGAGGAGTTATACACAACGTTTTATGAAACATGTGATCTTCATTATGTATTCTGAAGCTTCATTCATTCTTTCACAAAGAGTCGCGGGCCGGGGGTGTTGGAGGCTTAATCTGTGTTCTCGTATTGTTCAATTTTAGTTATTTATGACAATGATTTGAAAACCGGGTTTTTAATCGACCCGGTCACGTCACCGGGTTACCGGTTCAACCACCAGTCAACCCGGTTTTCTATTAAAAAAGACTATTTTTTTTTCAACTGGGTCAACTGGTTCGATCACCGGGTTAACCCGGTTTTCTATTAGAAAAAATGAAAAAAACCAAACCCGGCCATGTTTCGAGAGCCGGGTTTACCCGGGTCACTTAAAAGCCGATGGGTCTAACCGGTTAACCCGTTTTTAAAAACCTGGTTTTTTTACCCGTTTCTTTGGCCAGAACCGGTTAACTCGGCCGAGTCAACCCGGGTTTCAAAACATTGATTTATGATGGTAAACAATCAAAGTCAAATGGTTTTAAAAAAAAGAAAAGAAAAAAATATCTATTTTGGCACTCTTTTCTGTTCAATTTTTTTAATTATGTAAAACAATTAACTCGTACCTATATTGACACTTATTCTAAAAGTTGAATTACTTCCTAAATCATCATATTCATACTAGTAGTTTTGCTGCTAACCAACTATAATATTTCTCAAAATGCCAAGATGATAGATCATATCATGCGACTTTGCAAAGGTCATCACAATGATTTGCAAGTCCTCCATAAAAAGTATTAAGTGTCACAAAATACGATACAAGCGAAGATACTAAAATGGTTGGTGATTATGACTAATGAGTCCTTATGAAACCTCTGGCAAGCTGGCATCTTTTTCTGGAAATACTAATATCTTGTTGGGCTGTGCAGGTGTATATCCTCACAACAGAATAGTGGAGAAGCTAACAATGAAGGTTGTCTACAGTTCTAATAGAATTGATATCTTACCTTCCATAAAAATAACTATTTGTTTAGTAAGAAAATGTATGTGGTTTTGTGCAGGTGTATTTCCTTACAACAGAAGAGTGGAGAAGTGGACAATAAAGGTTTCTCAGATTCTAATCGAATATATATCTTAGCTTACATATAAATAATCATTCGTAAGAAAATCTATAACTTTGTTTAGGTTCAAATTCACGGCTTGATTTTGGTGTTGGTGGTTCGTAGTTCCAGGATTGTTTTTTGTCGGTTGGATTTTTGACATCAAAGAATATGTTCTGTTGTAATTGTTAGATGGCGAAGAAAATTATACAACTGAGATTGGTGTAGTATCTCATGACATAACAGGAGGGATGGTAACTAAATATCCAGATTATTCATCCATGATATAGGAATTTTTTTTTGGGGGGGGGTGGTCCTTAATTTCAATTGTTACACTGATTCAGTGCCCTTAGTGGTAAACTGAGATTGGTTGGAGGAGTTATACACAACGTTTTATGAAATATGTGATCTTCATTATGTATTCTGAAACTTCATTCATTCTTTCACAAAGAGCCGCGGGCCGGGGGTGTTGGAGGCTTAATCTGTGTTCTCGTATTGTTCAATTTTAGTTATTTATGACAATGATTTGAAAACCGGGTTTTTAATCGACCCGGTCACGTCACCGGGTTACCGGTTCAACCACCAGTCAACCCGGTTTTCTATTAAAAAAGACTATTTTTTTTTCAACTGGGTCAACTGATTCGATCACCGGGTTAACCCGGTTTTCTATTAGAAAAAATGAAAAAAACCAAACCCGGCCATGTTTCGAGAGCCGGGTTTACCCGGTTCACTTAAAAGCCGATGGGTCTAACCGGTTAACACGTTTTTAAAAACCTGGTTTTTTTACCCGTTTCTTTGGCCGGAACCGGTTAACTCGGCCGAGTCAACCCGGGTTTCAAAACATTGATTTATGATGGTAAACAATCAAAGTCAAATGGTTTTAAAAGAAAGAAAAAAAAAGCCTTTTCATTTTCCATTAATTTCAATAAAGAAAATGGGATATGTGTGAAAGATATGTTATGTTACATGTTATGATTACGATTTAGCAAATGCTGCATTTCCTAAAATATTACTACTTTCGTATAAAATGTACAAAACTATAACATTGTGAACGTTGTCCGTATACACTTTAACAAATGCAACAATTTCGCATAATGTTGCAATTATCTATAAAATGTGAAACACTTTGCACTAAGTGTTGTGTCTAAGCATCGTGGATTGCAACAGTTTTTAAAAATGTTGCATTACATTATAAAATTTGCAACACATGAGAAAAAGTGTTGGTTTAAATCTTAATATGCAACACTTACCGTAGAAATGTTGCTTTATTACCAATGTTGTAAAAAAAGCAACACCTTTTACAAGTGTTGCTTGTAAAATGCTGCTTTAGGCTTATTTTGTTGTAGTGAGAGTGGTCTCAAAACCACTCTTCATGGGCCATTTTGACCGGTTTCCCTGGGATTTTTTGTAGTAGTGTGAGACCCAACTGTCAAGTGTCATATAAAGTTATGTTTTAATAAAACTTAATTTGAATAAGCATTATAAAAAGCGGATGTTTTACGACTCTAAAAAGAAGTGCCATATTATGGTGTATCATAAAAAAACCATTATGAATAAGCGTTCTATAAAGGTTAACGTTATAAGACGCTATTGTCAAGGGTTCTATAAAGGTTAACGTTATAAGATGCTATTTGCGAATAAGCGTTCCATAAAACCGATGTTTTATGACTCAAATATCAAGTGTCCTATAATGGTGTATCAATCTATGGGACCCAAGTGCCAAGTGTCATATTAAGTTATGTTTTAATAATACGTTTGCGAATAAGCGTTCTAAATAATTAATGTTTTATGACTTATGTATCAAGTGTCCTATTATGGTGTATTGTAATAAAACCATAATGAATATGCATCCTTTAAGGGTCCTATTAAGTTTTGTTATAATAAAACTTTTGCGAATAAACGTTCTAAAATACTGATATTTTATGACTCAAAAATAAAATGTCCTATTATGATGTATGATACTAAAGCCATTATGCATAAGCGTCCTATAAAGGTTAACATTATAATACCCACGTCTTAAGGGTCCTATTAAGTTTTGTTATAATAAAACTTTTGCAAATAATCGTTTTAAAAAAATGATGTTATATGACTCAAAAATGAAATGTCCTATTATGGTGTACGATAATAAAACCATTGTACATAAGCGTCCTATAAAGGTTAACGTTATAATACCCACGTGTCAAAGGTCCTATTAAATTTTGCTATAATAAAACTTTTGTCATAAAGCGTTTTAACTAACTGATGTCTTATGACTCAAAACTCAAGTGTCATATTATGGTGTATTATAATAAAACCATAATGAATAAACGTCCTATAAAGGTTAAAGTTATAAGACCCAAGTGTCAAGGGTCTTATTAGGTTATGTCATAATAGGACATCTAGTGATCAAGTGTCGTATTACACTATCACATAATGGGACACCAACAACTAAATGTCTTATAAAGTAATTTATTAGGATCCATATTTTAAGTGTCCTATTAAGTTATATGATAATAGGACCCCAAATCATCAACCATCCTATTATATAACTTTTTAGGACATCGCCTAAGTAGCAAATATTTAAAAAGGACCCTAAACGCTCATATGTCCTATTAAACAGTTTTTTAGGACTCCATTATCATACCGTCCCACACAAAGGGTCCTAAAAAGCCACTTTTGTTGTAGTGAATACTGAGTTTGTTGAAGTCAATGCGTTGATTGTTTTGGTCAATGATAACGTTGTAGTCTGCTGGGACAATTTCACAAAGTGTGATAAGTGGTAGAGCTTGTTCTGGGACAGATTCATTATGTTGAGCCATTGTGTTCTGAAAGTGTCATGTCATGAAATCAAACATCCAGATTTGTTAGTCATTAGTCCGAGTCCATGCTTGATATTCGAAGATGTACAAGATATATGATGCATTTATGGTCCAGTTAATTAATATGTGATAAGTGACGGTATTATCAATTAACATGAATCTAATAAGACTTAGCAATTAATCATTTAAAGCACAAACGTCTAATGGTAACATGTTCAATAATACAACACAATCACAAGTTAATAAGCCTTATTACATCATACACATTCATGAGGATTCATTCAATTTACATGTTTTCGAAAAGTTACATTCATGTGAATTCTCAATAAAAACATGTGTTATACATGATCTCGAAAATATGACAAACGATGTTCTCTATAACTATTACTAAGGAGGATCTCGAAAACTTTGGTACATGAAAGATCTCGATAATTTTGGAACATTTTTTTCGAAAATCTGAAAACTTTCGAAATCTTTTTCAATTTTTTCGAAATCTTTACTGTTTTCAAGAACTTTGGAATTTTCGAAATCTTTTCTAATTTTTTCGAAAACTTTGCTTTTTTCCATAAACTTAGAGATTTCGAAAGTTTTTTAAAATTTCTCGAAAACTTGCAACTTTCGAGATCTTTGGTAATTTTCGAGATCTTTGGACTTAGACTGTTTTTCGAGATATTCTTCAACAAAGTTTCGAGAACACACTTGGGAAAGTTTTCGAGGATTGGCATAACACTTATACCTTCTACAAGATCCATTTACATACAAGTCTTTCATCATGTCTCAACTACCGTACTCAAACTCTCCTTATACTCCACGTCACAGTACTGACCCTCGTCATGTATTACACTTTGGTAATGAATCAAATCCACCTATGTTGTTACCTGGTAACTACACTTATTGGAAACGATGATTCATACAATGGGTTAACGGTCGTTCACAAGCTGGTCTCATACTGAAATCCATTCTTCAAGGACCATATCAAATGAAATTCATTGCTAACTCAACTGGGTTCATTGAACTACAAACTAAAGACACTTTGACTGGTTCTGATCTAGCTCATTACGATGCTGATCAGCAAGCTGTTTGGTACATCATACTAGGCCTTCCAAACTCCATCTACTCTAAAATGGACTTTGACGCCAGTGTTCATGAAATGTGGAAACGTCTTGAACTCATGCACCTGTCATACCATTAACTCCGGATGAATCAGCTACTACAGTCATGTCTCCAAAGAAAGTTTCTGAAAAACATTCTCCCTGCTCCACCTATCACACTTCATAGCTATCTGGAATCGCCACTGTCAAATCTAGGAAAGCTTGAAGATGATACTACTAATGTGGATAAGACATCTAGCAAATCTCATGGAAGTGCATATTATCTGCAAGCATATCTTTCGGCACTTCACAATGAAGCACACAACTCTACTCCTGAGATTGATCACACAGTCTAACAACACCTCTTATGCTTCTGTCAAAGATGACTTAGATGGCACTGATGCTATGCTACTGATGGCTGACACACAGGTAATCCAAGTAAGTGATTCCAGTCCTATCTATGACACTGATGATCAGTATCAGGTATATGATTCTAATCCATGCCTGATACATGACATTGGTTCTCCTTCTGCTTTTGTCTCAGACAAGGAACAAGTTGTTCAATCTGATTCTATGTTACCTACTCACGTGATTGATCAAATGTCCACAGTGGTTTTATTTGATGATGATCTAATAAACCCAGATGTTACATTTGATGAATCAATTACACACAATGCTCATGATAACAATGATCAAATTGAACAACATGAACCGTTGACTGATTCAGACGCTGAATGGAGAATGTTACTAATGACTAGCCAAAATCAAAATATCCAGTGTCAAGCACTGAATGCAAAGTTGAGAGACAAAAATATGGCATTAACAAAGGCACTTGAGCATTGTAAATCACAACTCAATCATTTCAAAAGTAAAGCAAATCATGAAACATGCTTAGATACTACACTTCAAATCATGGATTTTCGTAGCAGAAACTTCGTGGTTCGTTTGTGGTTGTTTGGATATAAACTAAAATGAACCAAAGGTGTTTGTGTTGTTTGATTTGTTGTGTTTGAAGAGAGAAATGGGATTTGGTGGCTGCGTTAGGTGAAAAGGTAAAGAAGATGTGGTAGGCGGACATATTTTAGGATTAGGGTTAAAATGAGTGATATTAGGGATTGGTAAAGGTTATAACCGTGTGATTGGGAAAGTTATATACCGGGTATTTCCTTTTTTTTTTTGGATCGGGTCTAGACATACATGGTGGATTGTGTAATTTGTACTGGGCCTTGATGCGATTTCTTAACTTTTGGGATGAGCAGTTATAAAATGCAATTTTTGACTGGGCTTGAAATGTTTATACGAAAATTAACACATGGGGCTCAAATGTTATTAGTCAAATGTATTTTTCTTTAATACATTGTGTTAATTTTAGTTCAACATTTGGCGAAAATGAGTGGTATTTTTGGTTGTTACGAATTTTTCACGGGGATACATTTTTTTTTGACAAGATCGGGATATACCATTATCAAAGTTCACTTAAACCGTCAAAAGGCTAGTTGTTTGAGCATAAAACCGAAAGATGTGACTACGGCAATAATTCTTTACTATTTATTTGAGATTGAAGTGGAATTTCACGGGCGCGTGTACTTAGTATCTCAAGATATCGGGGTTGGTTGGAATCAAGATTCTTCGAGATCCTTGTTCGAGCTTTTAACCTTTACAATGACAAAGACTTGAGTTGTCTAGTTATACATGATGTTTAGCGGGTTCTTAGTGTATAACTATCACTTTAAGGAGTTACGTTGTAGTGCTCAGTGTCACACAAAGTTGTGGATACTCAAGAGGTGATGTACGTCTTATACTTGATGGTTGTAGAGTATAGAGTACTTAGGGATTCGATGGTGCACGAACTCTCTACGCCGCTCTTAGTCATACATTAGTGCAAGTTTAAGTCACAAGTTTGGGTTATTTTACTTCGTTCTCAAGTTCATAATATTGAGTTTTCTCCATCAGTAGTTACTACAAAAAGCTGTCAGAACGATAATGGGGTCGGTAAAGAGTTAGTTGAGAGGAGTATAAAAGAGTAGAGATGTTTATCAGCAGTTGATTCTCATGGGGCTAATTATGGTACTTCACACCTGTTTGGTTAATTGGACATATGGGGTTACGCTGCCTCCGATTCTCATCGTTAACATAGTGTGTATGCTTTCGATTTCAAAGAAGGCATCGTGGGGGAAGATAGAGTGGGTGTTCTTTGTTCTTCGTTGACTTTTCACCATTTCTTTGCGAAAACACTCACTTTCCACGAGGATCTGCATTCAGGGGGAAGAAATGTGCACATCGAGGACGCATAATAGACTCACGTGATCGAGTTTACAATTTCATTACTACCGGGAAGACCTCCGCAGAGATGATCAGTGGTTCAGTTTTGTGATTTTGGTGTAATCGTTTCGACTCTCGCGGATTGTGAAGTGCGAAGTAGCCTACATATGTGAGAATATCCTGCTGATTTCTTGCATGTTACCCCCGAACGGAGCTTCCGCATTGAGTATAACCGTGATAATTTAACTACTCAGATTTGCTTGGTGTGGTTTACTGTGTCATCTACAAATTCCGCTGCGTACTCAAAACTTCAAAAGTTAGAAGACTTGTTTACTACATCAAAGTTTCGAATCTGCTGAAGACGGTTGTCAGTTTGGGGGGAAGCCGATTCAGAAACTTCGCCAAAAAGAAGTGTACGAAGAAGCCGCTAAAGACATGCAGCATGAATTGGGGGGAAGTTAATCCATTTCATGCATATTACATCATTTGCCTACAAGTGAAGAAAAAGTTCTCAAGCCGAGGTACAAGATGAAGACAAAGAGCGTCAACTGTAGTCATCCTCAGCACTTGAAGAGCCGATGAAGACCTTTCTTTATTTGTATTTGTACTTGTAGGAAATGTTGTAAGTAATCCCTTATGTCGCCCCATTGGGGGAAGATTGTTAGGATCAAAGTTTATAATCCTAACACGTAAATGGGACGACATTTACGGGATTACATTAGCTATCTTGAAAGGCACAAACACATGGACTAGAAGCGTCATTATTGTAAAGTTATGTGTTTGTTAGCCTATTAATACCCCCTCCATACTTCCATGGAGGGGTGAGACTAGTGTGTGTAACTTATCATTTTCTTTTATTCAATAAAACACCTAGTATTTCCCTTCTCTCTCTACTTTCTCTCACTAACCATGGAGGTCATCTTCTTCCATGTTACCCGACCTCCCGAATCCACAAATCAACATAAACTACGATCCTATCAGTTACAATGGATGGATGCCTCTACTAGGCTGTGGATCGAGCTGACAGAGGGTAAAAGACCCGACTCGACACCACAAATACTAACTAATACTGAACTACGTTCTTACTAATATAATAAATACTACGAGCTACACGATGCTTAACAATACTTGGGGTGACAGAATCTTCTATAAGAAAACGTATTCCTAACAATCTCCCCCTAAGGGAGGTCACCCCGGAAATTAAACATTAATTTCTAGCATCTAAATCTTTGTCGATATCTTTGTAGCTCGCAGTTGTTGATTCTTCATTGTCATGAGCTTTGTGCTTTCAGCAGCGGACTCTAGATGACTTGTTTGAGGTGTAGGATGATCTTTGTCAATACTTAGAATTCTTCATCCAAATGAGTATCTTTAAGTTATCTTTGAGTAGTAACGTCTCCATGTGATTTGAACGACTTTGTATTGGCATGCTCACACTTTTTCAGATCGTGATCTTCTGCATCAGAGTTGTGGAAGCATAGTTGAAGCCCATTCAATGATCATGATTTCTTAGAATTTGATGTTGAAGTGTGAGCATGAGGTGGTGGATCGGCATCTTTTCTGCAATCAGCAACAACCGCCAAAAGTTCCTACATAAGACAGTTAGCAATAAAACGTCCGGTACTTTGATAAGACGAAAAGTGTACCCGTTTTAGGGGGTCATTTAAGCCCTAAATCGTATTTATTTGATCAAATATTGCCTTAAATCGTTTCTTTTCTCATTTTAGGTACTTGGGACGTGATTTCTGAAATATGAAGCATTTTGGAGCTTTTTGGACGTATTTATGCTCAAAGAAGAATAAACCACAACAGCCATCGAAAAAGGCTCAGGAAACACAACCTGACGGCGGTCATGCCTTAAAAGCTGAACGCCCGTCACGAGAAGATCATGGAGTTGGAAACTTCCTAACGTGACGCCCAGAGGAAACTTTTGAGGAAGTTACACCTGACGGCGTCAGGTGTATTTGGAAGTAGGCCGTCTGAGCCTTAATTAACAGAGACCGTCCCAGAAGACTTTCATGAAGGTGCCGGGGTCAGGATTCAACCTGACGGCGTCAGATGATATAGAGTAACGACCGTCAGATAAGAAGGTTGCACGAGAAGAAACCAAAGTGGAACATCACAAGTTTAAAAGACATCACAACCTTGGCACGCGCGAAGTAAGCTGTTACTGTTTTGGCATAAAATCTTCCATACGAACTCGGATTTGGGTGGTTCAAAAGCCCATGCGAAGAGGAGAAAAAATCTTCGATTTTGCTGAAAATGACGGGCTGACGCCGTCAAATGTGCGTTAGGGCTGACGCGTCACCCTTTGCCGACAGTAGTATGTCTATACAATAGAACATTTATAACTTCACTTATTTGTAAGCCCCAAAACCCTAGTTCCGATTCTAGGGTTACGCGTCAGGTGTTTTCGCCTTAGCAGGCTCGATCAACTCATAAAATTTCTTAATGGTTTCTGCTTTATTGATTCACACCTCTCATCGCTCCATGCTCTCTCTCACTCCTCATCCGCTCCTGATTGCTCTTCATTAGATTATGCTTGCTACTCTCTCAAGGAAGCATAAAGAGGAATAACTGATGTGAGAACCGAGCACAAAATAGCTGGTAAACTAATTAGATCTTATTGATTCTCGTAAGTTGATGTTTGGTCCTATCTCCAATCAATTAGGGCTTGTTGATGTGTGTGTCTATGGTTAGCGATCATAGTTTTCCCCCCGCCAAACTATTCAGTCAAGTCCTCGGTCATTTCAGTCAATGCTCAATAGGTTGCTAGAATTATCTTATTATCTATGTGTTATGGTGTACACTCGTATGGTTGACCATGTCTTAAACGTTACAATAGATGTCCCATGGCTTTGAGCACGAATAAGAAAGAAAAGGACAGGAAGGGAATGTTGCCTAATCCTTTCCTATCAAAGTAAGGACAGTCATATCTCTTGTACATATTGTTGGTTATTTTAATATCTTACAGGAACTCTTGTTCTTTCCCATCTTTTCATATTGATGCTTAATCAACAAGTCTAATTCTCATCTCATTTCTCTCATTTGATACTGTGTTTACTAAATATGGTGACCTAACAAGTGGTATCAATCGCTAGAAGAAGGTGTAGTTTATTTTTTTGTGTGATATTCGAACCAAAAACTTGTTTTTATCTCGTAAGAATCAAAAAGTTCACAACTTTCTTGCTTCTTTTGTGTTTTTATCACATATTTGCTTACAAACTTGTGTTAGAAACCAAAACAAACAACAAAGTTTCAAAATTTTTGGGTTTTTTAAGATTCGTATAAACTTGTACTATTTATCGAAAATTTTAAAATTTTTGTTAAAAAGTTCAAGTTTGCAACTTTCATTAAGATTTAATCATTTTAATGCTAGTTGTACAAGAATCTTGGATTAAAAACTCGTTTTAGGATTGCTTTTTCACAAAAGAAAAAACGTACTTTTGGCTAGTTATCGAGAACACAAAACCCCATTTTATCGAAATCACTTAAACCCCATTTTATCGAGAACATTCATGTTCACTACTTAAGTGTTTTGGTCGCTTACTCAGTGCTTTTCTCTCTTGTATAAGATAGAAAACACTTCGACATATTGGATAGTTTCGTTATTGTATAATCTCGAAACTTTGGATAAGTGTTTTCGAAAATTGACTCTATCGAGAACATCACTGGTTATCGAAATCATAATCTGGTTTTCGAAATCTTGTGAAACTATCGAAATTAAATTCAGTGACATCGAAAACACACTTTGTCTCCTTTGTACAAAGGATCTCGATAATTCTCACATATTTTTCTCGATAATTTACTTTTATCAAGAACTTTCTTGGTTTATCGAGAACTTCAAATTGGATGTCTCTTACACTTAGCTTTTGCGAATTACCTTTATATGTGATTAAGACGAAGTTAAAAACAAAATAAAGCATTTTCACAATTTAGTTTGAAGCATGAATCAATAACAAGAAGTATAATTTACATACGGAAACAAAAACACACAAAAACAAACAAAACATGGGGCTTGCAAATCAATTAAACAACCACGAATGCCATAGAAGAAGTAAGTGTTCAAGGCTTATAGAAGCCAAATCCTACATTGCATCAAAATAAATTGTCCAAAGGCCAACAGAGGCCATCACCTAAACTATTACAAACCAAATATCCAAGAATATCCGAATACATCCATAACAATATCCAAATACATCACAAATCAAATCAAATCAAATCACTGAGGAGGGGGACCGTAACGGTAATCATAGCCAGGAGGGAGGTATCCATGGTACCCGTAGGGAGGGTAGTCCTGCTCACGTCCAGGGAAAGGGTCAATCTGCAAATGGGGGTCCAACTGATCACGTGTGGAAAGGTGCTGCATCTGCCGAATCGTGTGATCATATATCCAGTCAAACCTGTCATCGACCCTGGTCCTCCAGGTGTCGACCTGCCCTATCCAGGCTCCCTGATGAACCTGCCAATCCCCCCGACTCATGTTCCGGTAATAGTCATCGGAACCAACCTGTTAGGAACACGTTCCACGTTATGAAAAGTGTCGGTCATTATATTTGTAATAGGTTGCTTATTAGACTTATTATGTTTACATTTTATCTCTTATGTTAAGTAAGTTTATAATGTAATGTCACATTGTGTGGAAGTCCAAGGGCCAAGTATGTAATAGTGCTAGAATGACATGGAAACCCTTGGGCTCCCCTATATATACTATGTGTAAGCCTTGGTTAAGGCTTGTTGGTTCTCATTTGTATTTCAAGTTCATCATATCAAATATATCAAGAGTTCCTTCCAAACACTTGTCTCTTCTTCTTCTTTATTCTTGGTTAATGATTATATGATTGTTATGTTACAACATGGTGACCTAACAAGTGGTATCATTCGCCTAGGGATATTTGGGGTTGTTTTTGATTAGTTTAGGCTAGTTTTGATCTTGTTTAGTAGTGCTTTGTACTCGTTAATCTTGTTTCTATTTAAGTTCTATCTAAGTTTTAAATATTTCCATAATCTTCTTGCTATTTAAAAGCTCTTGCTACTCATTTACCTGCAAAATTTGTCAAAACAGTACGCATATTAAAACTTAAAGGGTTTAGGGTTTAATAGCGAGTTTGAAAATTTAGGGTTTAATAGCGAGTTTGGGAATTTCTAGGTAGCGAGTTTGGGATATTATTGGTAGCGAGTTTGGGAAATCCTTCATAGCGAGTTTGGGAAACTTTCTTCCTAGCGAGTTTGGGTAACATACTTCGTAGCGAGTTTGGAACATCAGTTAGCGAGTTTGTCTTTTTCAGGCGAGTAAGCCTTAATCCTTATCGTTCTAGCGAGTAAGGAAACCCTCCTAGCGAGTATCACTACTTCTCTAGCGAGTTTGCTTTGAACCTTCTTCATAGCGAGTTTGCTTTTAACCTATTTCATAGCGAGTTTCCTTTCCAAATTTTTTAATAGCGAGTTTGAGTGTTAAATTTTAAAATTACGAGTACAAGTCACTTTAGCGAGTATCAATAGGTTCAAGGTTTTCTAGTGAGTATAATTGGGATTATTAGCAAGTAAGAAAACTACTTTGGGCCTTCGTCTCGACAACAACAACTAATCTTCAACAACAACCTTTAACCATCCTTTAAAGATCCATTT
>LBNU01008293.1:2229-34592 GCA_014162995.1 Artemisia annua
AACAATAATTATATAACAAACGATTACTCTCCAAGGCCCGGAGATAAACCCACAACCACATACCATCAGTTACCCACCTCAAGACACACCCCATCTTTTTTCCAATCCTATCTCTAAACCTTTTTCGATACTACTCATTCCAAACGCATAAAGTAGCCACCCTCAATAGCTTCCCCACTTCCGGCACACTCGTTTCGACCACCGTTAGGCCCTCCTCCTCCTTGCTTGAGAGAAATGATCCCTCATTCCGGTTCGCCCAATGTACATGCCCTTGCCAGAACACACTGATGATGAACAAATGCCGTATATGATCCTCTTTCCGGGCAACCTCAGACACGTTGGCCAGAATAAACTGCAGCAGCTTGATAGAACTGTCTTTGCACAGAGAACATGATCATCCGGGGGGAACGAAGCTTCACGCACGTAACCAACCCGCCTGCGCAGTAACCATTCGAATGCGACGACAACATGTGAAAATGTGATCTGTATTGCTCTCGGGAACCTCTCCGCAAAAACTACACAACCCATCCCCAATATTGATATTCCGACGAATCAAGTTAGAAGCCGTGGGAATTCTATCTAAGCTCGTCCTCCACATAAATACGTTGCATTTGCTAGGGATCCACTTACACCATTTATAAACGTCACCATTAGGGTTACCTTGATCGTTGCGAAGCCACTTCCTCGTTTCCTTGACCGTGTACGTGATATTAGAACCAGAATTCCATCTCCACGAATCACGACGATGTTGCAACCGGACAGCCGTGACTAAACGGAAGCACTCGATCAGTTCCCGTGTCTCATCATCCGATGATGGATATCGCTTCCATTCCCATTGCACTAAACCAGCATCATTATCATTTCCAATGCGGTCGACCACCTTGCACCACTTGTTTCTTTCAAGACGGAATAGATTAGGGAATAGATCTCGCAAAGGCATATCGCTAATCCATGTATCCAACCAGAAACGGATATCCGTCCCGTCACCAAGCATCCCACGAATCATATTTATGAACCGCGTCCCTTGAACTTGAGTCGCATAGGCAGCTTTAACGATCTTGCTCCACGGCCCACTAGATTGCTTATTCCAAGGAACCATATCCCACCGACGATTAGAAACGTGAATAGCCTCAATAACTTGTTTCCACATCGCATTATCCTCAACTTTGTAGCGCCAAATCCACTTGAACAACATCGAGTAGTTGCACTCCAAAAGCCTACTCAAACCCAATCCACCCGAGTCTTTAGATTTCACAACATTATCCCAAGCCACCCAGTGTATTTTTCCGATTTCGTCTGTCCCACCCCATAAAAACCGTCTAATGAGGCCTTCAAGCTTGTTTATGACCGCTATCGGCGCCTTATACATAGAAAAATAATACGTAGGTATACTCTCCAAGACAGATTTAATTAACACCAATCTCCCACCCATGGAGAGAATACGAGCCTTCCACAAAGAGAGCCGTTTTTTAAACACTTGAGTCACCGGGTCCCAGCTATTAATTCTAGACATATTACCGCCAACCAGGATCCCCAAGTATTTAAACGGGACCTCTCCAAATCGACAACCTAGCCAAAGAGCTTTAGCTTGCACCTCCATATACGGCTTCCCAATACCATACAACGTGGATTTATTGATGTTGATTCTAAGACCCGAACATAACCGAAAAACCCGCAAGATTCTTCTGAGAGAATTAAAATTCGCTTGCGACCATTCACCCATAACCATCGCATCATCCGCATATAATAAGTGGGATAGGACCGGACCATTATTAGGCAGACGCACCCCTTCAAACGCGCCCATACGACAAGCTTTCCGGATAATGCTAGACAAAGCTTCCATAACAATTATAAAGAGAAATGGAGAGATAGGATCACCTTGTCTAATGCCTTTACTGCACGAGAATTCGAATGTGGGAGAGCCATTCACCAATACCGAAGAAGAAGCCGAAGCTAAGACACCGTGGATCCACTCGCACCACCTATCCGGGAACCGCATTTGCTTCATGATCGAAATCAAAAACCCCCAATGAACGTTATCATACGCCTTTTCGAAGTCAATCTTGAACAAAAATAATTCTTTATCTCTCCGTTTAGCCCAAGACATAACCTCACTAATAATCATAGGACCATCCAATATATATCTCCCCGACAAAAAGGCCGATTGAGTCTCATAAGTAACCGACTCCATCACCGTCTTCAATCTATTAGTAAGGACCTTCGATATCACCTTGCTTATCACCCCTATCAAAGTAATGGGGCGATATTCTCCCAACCCCACCGGATTCTCCACCTTTGGAATAAGAGTAATAAAAGAAGACCCCACCCCCTTATTAATCTTCCCAGTGTCGTGAAAAGATTGAAAGATCTTCAAGAAGTCATCTTCAAATAAATGCCAAAATCTCTTGATAAAGCGGAAATTGAACCCGTCAGGACCCGGTGCCTTGTCACTACCACATTCAAAAGCCGCCTCTTTAATCTCTTTTTTCGTAAATGGACCCACTAGAGACTCGGCTTCTGCACTAGAGATCATCTTCAAATCGTCACATACCAAGTTCGGCCTATCTTCCATCTCTTCTACAAACTTATCCCTGAAAAAGGAAAAAACTTCACGTTTAATTAGATTAGGTTTGGTTACCCAAACCCCGTTAGTCATAATACCCGGGATACAATTCGAGACTCTTCGTTTATTGATCACACCATGGAAAAAACTCGAGTTCTCATCCCCATCCCTGGCCCATTTCACCCTCGCCTTTTGTCTCAAATCCTGTTGAATAGCAACTTCAATCTCACGTAAACGTCTATGCCCTTCGCAATAAACCCACTGTTCTTCTTCCCGTAAATCCCGGTGTTCCACCTCGCCATCCAACTCGTCTAAATCCACACGAATACTTTGAACCTCTTCCTCCTCAAACCTCATGTTCCTAGTTTTCCACTCCACAATAGCTTTCCGGATGAACTTTAGTTTATGAAGCAGGAAAATATCCGGACATGTATTCTCACAGAATCGGCCAGCATTGGTGGTAATCAAATCAGCGAACCCATCTCGGTCTAACCATGAGTTGAAAAACTTGAATGGTTTCGGGCCAAAGTTCCTATATTCAACTTTAAGGATCAAGGGGCTATGGTCCGATTTTCCCCTAGGCAAGGCTCGATATTCCGCGTTAGGCCACCTGTTAAGAAAATTTAAGGACACAAAAATTCTATCGATCCTGCTACACTTATTACCCGCAACAAAAGTATATTTTCTGCCTTGTAAACCATACTCGTGCAAATCCAACCCATCTAGAAAATCATTGAACTCGTTCGTAGAAACAACATCAAACTTAGAACTCTTCCTTTCACTTCTATCTCGAACACAATTAAAATCTCCGCCAACAATCCAAACAGAAGGATCTTGGCTAATAATCCTCTCCAACTCCCTCCAAACCACTCTCTTATCATCAATCTTTTGAGGAGCGTATACATTAACCAACCCCACCTTCATACCAATACTTTTAATAATACCATGAACGACAAGGATATTCCTATGTTTAAGAACCGAAAGTTTTTGAAACACTTTCTTATCCCACATAGACACTATCCCCCCCGATCTACCCGTAGCATCAACCCAATCCACCTCATAATCGCCTCTACCCCAAAACCTATCCAAGTTAACATTCTGCATAGACGTCAACTGTGACTCTTGGAACATAACGAAATTAATCTCATTAGCCACTCTAATATTCGATATCCAACCCGCCTTGTCTACCCGACCCATACCACGAATATTTATGGACATAATATTCATTGATCCACCATTTGAAAGCTCTCATCGTTGACCGCATTAGCTAGAGGTTCCTGAAAGTTTTCCAAGTTCGAAACTCCAAGGTCTCTAGCAAATAATAAGGTATCTTCCACTTCTCTTCTTATAACTTCTTCACGAATACTGGTACTTACATTACTCACGTTAGCAGCCACTCGGTCATTTAAATCCGGAGTAAGAAACACCTCTTGTTGAATCTGTTCATTACCCGCTACCACCTGCACTGGCTTATCGAAAATAAGCCTGTCAATGTCAAAAATATCGTTATCTTCACGTACCCTCTTTTTTGGTCTATCTTTATCCAGAGGCGACATTGATCGCCGATATGTCCCCTTCTTCTTAGAATATTTGCCACCTTTTCTTTTACAACTTCTAGACGTAGACCCGGCACCCAGAGAATGATCAAAGTGACCATTTAAGTGTGGCAACACTGCATGGTCGTTAACCTGTTGTTCAACTATTATCTCTTCCGAATGCGTATCAACACTGACCGGTTCCTCCACTGGATCATCCAATACCTCTACCACCTCATCTTCTAAATCAATCACACATTCAGGAACCCACTCCTCCAAATCCTCCTCCACATAAGCCAAATACGAAGAGTCTCTCCAAATAACTCGACACTTCCCTTCAACACGTGCATGCGACTGTGACAAAACTCCCACAATAACATAGGATATGTCACCCTCATCAGGGTATTGTGCTTCCGCGATCACCATTCCAAATTGGCCAGCAATATCATTAAATACCCCCTTATCCGCTATATGAATCGGAATGCCCCGGATTTTCAACCATGCAATTCTATCCGTCTTCACCACTTGACCATTCCAAGGCTCAACCGAAGTAAACCAGTCTTTCCAGACTACATTATTAGATAGAAAAGTCTCCTTTCCACTACTACTATCAAAGCTCAACAAAACCGTCATACCTCCCATGTAACAAATATTGCACCCATCCCTGAAACCTTCCTTTAACTTACTTCTTAACGAGTTGAGGACACCCAAAGAGGAAGCTTTAGCAATGATACCACACCCATACAACTCCTGCAAATGCTTTCCTTCTGATTGAACGATCACTTCAGGGATCTTAGGCTCCGGTTTATTGTTTAAGAGAGTATCACGAAACGATCTCTGATCTACCTCTTCAGACGTGTTAACATCAACATGCATACGATCCCCTCCATTCTGATCATCCCCATGCACTTGTTCCTCCGGACCATTCACCGGTTTCCACACCGATTCCTTGTGTACCGTACTATCGATCTTCTTTCCTTTATCAATTGTAATCTTCTGTCCGTTCACAAACCTTGCTGGAACAATAAACAATTTATAGCTTCCAATCCATACATCTTTGAGACTAGCCTCCAAATCCAACCTATTCCTCGGCACTTTGAACGTGGCAAATCCGAACCTTTTCCCCAGCTTATCATATTTACTAGCAATGTATATTCCTTGAACATCCCCATACCGTAACAGAATTTCCTTCAGATCGGCCGAAGAGCAACCTTCCGGAAGGTTTGAAACAAAGAATTTTACCCCCTCGATTGAACCATTGGATTTCTGCTGTTGAACGTTGTTACGGTGCTTCTTGACAGGAACATCATACCAAGTATCAGGCTTAAACCTCTCTCGATTCGTCATGTTGAAGAATTGAAAACCTATTCGCCGCCTTTTCGCCAAAATCGCCTTCCTAGAGTTTCGGATCTAGGGTTTTTTTGTTTTTTTTTTGATGAAATATAATAACTCAGAACATATAACTCAGTATAAAAACATACTACTTTCATAACTAAAGTTATAGGATATCCCATGACTCACACTTAACCCAATAAAACACAAATATAACACAAAACATGACTGATACTCGGTTGTTAGTTTAGGCGCGAGACCCTATGGCTTAGGGTGGGATGCGAGGATGTGTTATAGAGATGAGTTATAGGGTATCAGCCAACCCTATAACTCAGCATACCCAAAGCTCTTACAATAATGAGAAAATCAAGTAATTAACTGGGTATTAGTTAGGGGTGAGCATCGGGCCGAAACCGACCCGTCCCGACCCGAGCCCGACCCATCCCGAAACCGACAACCTGGAAATCCCTAACAGAATCCCGACCCGAGTATATCCCGAGTCCCGACTTGTGTGGTTTTCTTTGTGTTTTGTCGGTNGATCCGTTTTTATATGAATGAAGGCTATACATGACAAACGCGTAGCACTTTAATATGAATGTGTCCTAGGTTGCGCTAATTTTGCTTCTCTAAGTATAAACTAATTGATATGGCTATAGTTTTCAAAAAATTTAGAAAGGTTTGTCTAATGTATGGCTTTGAGACATTTGAATGTATTATTTAAACACAAAATTTCTTTTTCGATTATAAAATGTATTTGATACACTTTAATTAAACTTAAAATTACCTTAATTAAAGGTTAAATTAAATTTAATGAACATCATATTTCCTTGTTTATAAAACGGTCTAAACCTATTTCCATAATTCCTAAAGAATATAGGCAAGTGTACCAGTTTGTATAGTAGTGCTGAGTCGGCTGGTCCGAGTGCCGAACTCTTTTAAGGAAAAACGTGTTCACCTAGTTCATTTTCTTATGTTCACCAATGATTCGATTAGTGCAATATCTAGTTACTATCTTGTTGGCGATTTCAAGTGCTATCTAGACTAGCTGATCACTAACTTCTAGAACTATGAATATTGCAAGTTAATTCAATGTTCATGATATCAACTACCTCAATTCATGCATTTAGTACTTCAACTAACATATGTGATTTATTTATGTGAACCTAATAGTACTAGAATTCACTTAACTTATAAGCTTACGCTCAATTCAACTAGGATTTGTTCTATCTCTAGTCAATTAACAATTGTTATGCAATTATTTTACAAGCAATAAATATGAGGATGGTCATTATCATTCATTATTAGTGTTGTGGCGCTTGCAACACCGAAGTTTTACAACCCCTAGGCTGTGTATCTAACTGTTTTAATGTAGTATAGACAAGATTGGAGTATGATCGTCCTCTAGAGGAATAGTGAAGTAGGTTAGAGTTGTATGACAATTTGATCTAAAGGCGGAAGGAGATCGTTTTTGGAATTATTATATTTTATTAAAGCAACTAAAATATCGGATTTGAGGGAGATTTGTTTTAAGACTATATTAATCTAAGTATGAGAAAATTAAAATAACAAAAAAGGTAAAGTTTTGGTGCAAATAACAAGAGGGAAAGGCATATTCATCTAGGGTGCATTCCTCTTCATTAGTAATCTTATTAATCCTATTAAATTGTCACAATTTGTTTAATGTAATGGGAGTATTTCTTATTATCGATTGTGTGTTGGTCATTCACACCTCTTTGGAGTAGCCTAAGTGAAGGGAGCTAAGAATGCCTAAGCATCACCAAATAACTAAAGCAAGCTTTAGATATCCAATCCAATTAAACACCAAATATAAATTATTTAATTAGTCGTTTCGAGTCAACGTTCAAGCTAGGTCAGACTCCTAACCAGTTTTTGACTTATAACGAACACATTCATCAACAAGACATAATAGTTAAAATCATTACATTAACAAATTTCATGCAATACTAGTAAATATTAAGTTATTAAACAAGCGTAGCATATAAAAAACAAGTAAATAACATAATAAAGCAAGTAATTACAAAACATAATTGAATGATTAATGTAATAACTTATCTTAATCACAAACTTGAGGTCATAATGTAAAAAACGCAGAAAACCACTCCAAAGTCGGTTAGGGTTTTGCTCCCAAGCATTCCACACGAAATATGTAAACCATGTGAATATAAATATAGATTTTAGGGTGTGACGACGTCAGCTTATGCTTGTGACGCTATCAACTCGCCATCGTCGATTTGTAAGTTTGGACGACGTCAGCTTATGTGAGATCGTCGGGTTGTAAGTTGTGACGGCGTCACCTTTGGGTTGTGACGTCATCACCTTGGCCGTCTCCACACACTGAGTCATCACAAGGTGATTTTATTTTTCACTTTCTGGGCACTTTTGGCGACTACTTTATAGTTGCTGGTCACTGTTTGAAACTTTGCTTTTCTCATTCATTCTTCGTCCAAATGAGCCCAAAACTTGTAAGTTTCCAGAAAATGCATTTCCAACCACCTAAAACTCAATAAACAAATGATACAAATGTGCATTAAATTAAGGGCCAAATGACCCATAAAAACCGTATGATTTTCCACCTCATCAAGTATCTCTGCGCATGAGATTTGTTTGTCCTCAAGCAAATGAGATAAATCATTGCAAAACTCGTTTAACAATACACTTTGATAGTTTCAACCACGAAAGTGTAAGACTAGCACCTCACATAATAAGTGGATAATCAAATCTCAATGGTGTATATAAATGATATAATAATAAGGAAATGAGAAAATCACTCAACTTACCATCATAGTGCACAAATTATAATAGGCTTGATAAATGATGAAACATCCATCACTTTGATGTAAGTACCTAGAAAATACTATCAGAAAAGTCTTTTAAAGGGTTGCTACGTAATGCTTCGGGTAAGAAATAAAGGGTTAGGAGATATATGAATTTTTTATGGTGGAAAGTTAATTACCTAGCTAAACAATTACATTCACGTTATCGGGTCAAAACCTCTAAACGATACTAACTAAACAATGACTTTTCTTTTCTTGACTTTGCAATGGTAAGATGACAATCCGTACTTTTTTTTAAATTTTTTTTTTTCTTTTTTTCTTTTTTTTTTTAATATCAAAAACATTCTCGTTAGACGCCATAAATAAACATTTTCTTTCTTGAACCACGACATGAATAAAACTTAAATATTAAATATTAAAACGGATGCGGTTCATGAATTTGATGGGGTTTCATTCTAGTCACACTAATCTTGTTTTAGCGTGGTAAGGTTGCCAATTGCGTATTGTGTTATAATTAAATGCATTCGTTAGAAGGCAGTTGGGGAATTAAGGTTGCGGAATTTGACATCCCTATCATCTTCGTGTTCATATCAAATTCACTTGCCCTATATCTTTAGGAAATTAAGGTATCAAAGTCAAACTATACATCATGATTTTTCCATTTTATGTAAGCGAAGTTGCTAGACAATTTTGTAATTCCACTTTAATTGGAACTTTTGTGTGATAATTTTTCCCACTGTACGCATTTGTTCACAAGACACTTGTGTGACGTGACCTTATCTCAAACTGACTCGATATGATAGATAAATACCAACCGTAAGCAAAAAATAATATGGCGTTAACCTTCAGTATATAAGTCAAAATGTGTATCCTTATATAATCCGCATATCTACAGTTTATCTATGTATATATATTGCCATATATAAGAAATAGTGACTAATAAATGTAGCTTAACCATATATAATGGAACTTGCTAGTATCCATGAACTAATCAAAGACATACCCGAGACTCAAAACCCGGTCAACATAGACAGAACTAGGACCAAATATGATCAGGTGGACAAATATTTTTGAGCCGTAATATAACAAAATTAAAAGTAACACTGGAAACACATTTCGATAAGTCGGGTGCATTTAAGAAAAATCGATGTTATTTTTTCAAAAACTAACACTATATTTAAAAAATCTATGAGTTTTTGGACCCCGCGGGAACTCCTGGTTCCGTGCCAGTCAATAGTTAACGTCGATGACTTGTCACAAAAATATCGACTTAAATCCTAAGATTCTGTTCAAGCTAGCTTACATGGTGTAACCCCAAACAACGAAACTAATATCTTAAGGTTCCAAAGGTCCAAGCACACAAAATGGATCATAAGTTGAAAACTAATTAATAGAACTTGTAAAGGCTCAAGCACAAAGTTTCGATAATATGAAAGTTATAATTGACCTAGTATTTAAAACCTATAAGCAGCTCACAAAAATAATTGAAACCCAACATAATTAAGGGGGCTGCCACACATCTTTTTAAACATACATACACATTCAAATAAAAATCGATTTAACAATAATTTGTACAAGCTATACTTGAATTGAAACATCATTATAGTGGTTAATCGTCCATTTTTCTTTAAAATTTCAAAAACTCATTCAAAAACCTATACGTTATGAAAATCACAAAAACAAATAATAATAATAATAATAATAATAATAATAATAATAATAATAATAATAATAATAATAATATAATAATAATAATAATAATAATAATAATAATAATAATAATAATAAATAAATAAATAAAAAATAAATAAATAAAAAATGAAAACCCTAGAGTATTCGGTCGGTAGACAAAAACCTAAATATACATACAGGTTATTATCCAGTGCTATGCAAAACCCATGATTTATAAATGATCATTTATAAATACCTAGACACCTGGCAGTAAAACAACTAACTAACTGAAGTACGTCCATGTTTATTAACAAAACAGCTCTTCTCACGTGGCAATCATCCAACGGTTGCAAATAAACTCACACATACATGTACGTACGTACTTGTCTTATAAAACCTTAAAACCATGTTCAAACTCACACCCACATCTTTGTCCCATGATTTATAAATCACAACCCCATGCCAGAAGGCCAAAACACATGTTCATAGTCTTGTTAAATAGAACGTAAATCACAGGTTACAAAAACGTAGATAATTAACCGGTAACACGTGCGTACTAACGCGGAAGCGTAATTCTTATGGTGGTCTTTTGCTTTTTGGTGGATCAGAAAAAAAGGATGCGGCGGACAAAACCGGTTGCTGGATCATGTTCGAGGTGCGGCAAAGGAGCTATGGTTGCCGATATGTTAACCGCAACAAGATTTTGTTACATCCCAATTTATTGGAGATTTTGGAAAGCTATTGTGTGTACGTTTTGTGGTGCCACTCTTAAAACCTATCGATAAATTTTATATACAAACGTAGAGTGATCTTTGATATATTCAAGTAGTCAAGCAAATATCTGCAGTTTTTTTTTACTTTAATATTATTACTTCCTGTTTAGTTGTAAAGTTTTAAGATTAATGTGTTGATTTCATGAGTTTGGATCCTATATATAGATATTACACTTACCGTTTTAAGAGAAAGAAGTGATTGTTGGGATCTCTATATTAGAACTTTGATATTTAGTAAGCTTACAGATTTTTAATTGGTTTGAATTCTTTTTCTAGTCGTTTTATAAGTTTGGTGGCTTTCTTTTCATAGTAATTAATAACAGATATTTACTCAAGTTAGTATCAACATGACCCGTCATGTTTTCTCACAAAGATTGGATTTCGCAGTAGATCCCACAGTTTTCTTTGTGAGGGAACATGAGAGGTAATGTTCATACTAACTTGAGAGTTAATCTCAGTCCATAACAGGATAACTCAACTATTATTTTTTTGGTTAGATTCAGTTATTGTCTATTGAATGAAGAACAACAATCAGCACAAAAACAATTAAGCAAAACTAACAAATAGTATCTCTTAATTAACTAGGTACCATAGGATCGGTCTTGAAATATTTGAATCATCCTTGGAATATTCCATGTCCTTAAACTATCTCTTATGCTTGATCATGTAAGTGTATCATGTTACGCTAAGTTGGATGTTAACTCGTTTTGTAAGTGTATGTTATGTTGTATATATACTCCGTATTTACCTAGCCACTAAAAGACGTAAGAAAACAGTATAGTTCATGTAAAACTTTATTTTATTTACTTTTTTTTAGTTACCTTTTTAACTTTTTGTACAACATGATATCGGATCCACTTGGTCCATTTGCTAGAGTTTTGGCGATTGTTTTTAATGCGCATTCATTTTCAGAACCATTATTGCCATATTATCTAGCCACCTTATATGTATTTTCTTTCTAATCTTTTCCATTACAGATAATTAGATAATGATAATGATAATGATAATGTGCTATCATCTTATAGTAGACTGGCTTCGTACTGGATTTCTATGAGTTAGATATCAAATAAGTTAACTGGTTGTTATTCTTTGGAAGCAGTTATTTTAAGCTAAAGTAAGAGTGTGAGTATCTATAGCATATCAATCTATACCACGTTGCGGTATTATCGGGTATTGCTGTAATAGATATAAAATAAACTTAACATGGAAGAAAGAAATGAGAACGCAGGGATACGGTGCAAATAGATCATTTATGTATAGGACGTTTTATTAATGTTAGGTTTTAAGACTTGGGGTAAGGATCCAGTGAGAAGAAAACTTATAATGAGAAGGATGAGAAGAAAACTTATACATAGGATTTTCCAAATTTGCTAAAATGCATCTAATATATGTATATGCATCTAATTTTTAGCTAGAAAATATATTAGGGCGCATCTAAAAGATTAGGGATGCATCTAATTAAAGTCGATGCATCTATAATATGTGGTTATAATTATTTCTCATTCTTCTCATTTTAATTGTTCTTCTCATTTGATCCTAAGTCTTAAGACTTGACCTACCTTTCTTGATCAATAAGGCCCCTCGCCAATAGCATGATTCATCATGCAAGTACAAATGATGCGGTTTTGTCCTTGAACTAATTTGCAAGTGATATTTTTTTTTTTTGACAAAAATACACCGTTGGTCCCTAAACTTGTCGAAAAACATCGCCGGGGCCCAAAACTTAGCATTTTCGTCGTCGTGAGTCTTTTTTTAAGTTTTTGAGGCCGATTGCGTCCTTTGACCCGTAATGCGCTGGTCGACGTCGTTCCTTTCCGTTACATTTTGTTTTTAGTCCGAGGCGCATATTCGGCATTTCGCATAACCGTGTGAGTAAATACCACACGGCTTCTGTGGTTGCTACAGTAACTATATGCTAATAAAAGTTAAACGTTTTCGCTACTCATCCCTAAACTCTCCTCTCTCTCATAAAATCTTATCCTAAAAATTTCCGATCAAATCTTAAAAATGGTGCGTTGTGGTTGTGGTAGGAGGGCAGTAGTAAGGACTTGATGGAATAACGTTAACGCCGAAAGACGTTACTATTCATGTCCGGTTGAGGTGCGTTAATGGTTGGGTTTTTTTAAGTTAAAATATCACGTTTATAGTTTAATCATGGTTTAAGTGTAATAGTTGTTTTAGATAAAACATTTATTTTCAAGTTATGAATTTAAGCTTCAATGTCTTGATCTTTTTTTTAGGGATCAAGATGTCCCTACAATGGGTGGTACGATCCACCCATGCCACTGATGCGTGGTTTTGTGACCTTACAACAGGTTTTACCTCTCGAGGGATCTCAAGAGGCTTACAACCCCACCAGGCAGTGTACCTGACCGATGTAGTATAGGATAATGGTAAGTACGGGGGATTGATCGTTCTCTCACAGGGAATAGTGTTCGTTAGGATAGAAAAAGCTACTATAATAGGTCTAAGGGTGGAAGGAGGATTCTTTTTGTAATTTTATATTTTTTAGAAAGCAATTAAAATCTCGGTTTTTGGAAGAAGGGCGGAATTAGTTGTTAATCAACTAACCCAAGTTTACTACTTATGCAAATTAAAATAAATAAATATCTAAACTATTGTGGTTGTGAAAACAATATGGAGAAAATTGTGTTTACTTAGATTTCATTACTCCCTAACTATCTTTTACCGGTTAATTGATATGTGTGTTACTTGTGTGGATGAAGGGTGTATTCCTAATAACTCATGGAGTGGCATACATATCTCTCCAATTCTATGAGCTCTTATCTCGCCCTATGCCATGCACGGCACAACCATAGGGGTTGTAAACAGTGGCTCATGCGTTAAATACTACCTTAATAGCCTAGTATGCCTTGGCTACATGTTTCCCAAGACGTTCAAGCACGTTACCATAAAGGAGGTTGGCCAGTTTTCTTGAGCCTAACATTGATGGAACAATCATCCCAACAAACAACAACACACACCAATCAACCAATAATTAATAGTTAGGTTTCATTAGATCTAAGCAAACACTAGAGAATTTAGCTACACATGTTAATTAAAAGACAAGCAAAAGAGATAATCAACCAACACATAGACATATTGATTGAATTAAAGTGAAGACTTATCTTTAATTAAGCATGAGGGTTCCAAGGGTTGGAAACCCTAAAAAGTACAGAAAATTCGTCTTTAGGGTTTGCCCTAAAAGTTCTCCACAAAGTTCCACACTAATGAATGAAAATTAGAAAACTATATATAGATTTTACACTCTGACGGCGTCAGGTTATAAGGGCTGACGCCGTCAGCTCGCCGCCATTAGGTTTCTCGGATGGCCTAGATCCACTTCTGACGCCGTCACCTTATAAAACCTTCTGGGTCGTCACTCTTTAATTTATAACCTGACGGCCTATATTTCCTAACACCTGACGGCGTCAGGTGTTAAATCCCAAATTTCCTCTGGCCCGTCATTTGATAATTGGATTCCACTCTTTTGTCAAAGCTTTCTGACGGTGTCACCTTGTGACTTCTGATGCCGTCAGGTTCTAAATCTTCATCTTTTGAGACTTTGTCGTTTTCTTCACTTTTATGCTCCAAAAACGCCCGAATATGCATGTTTTCCAGAATTACTCTCAAAAGTACCTAAAATGACAAAAGGAACGATTTGGGGCAATATTTGATCACATTTATACGAATTAGGGCTTAAATGACCCCCTAAAAGCGTAACACTTTTCGTCTCATCACCACCGAGGGCAAGGGAGGTGATCCTCTACTTGCGGAGGCACCTTTACCGGAATGCGGTGGCATTACAAGAATGCCAAACCGGCCTCATTGCTGAGACATTGGAGGCTGTCAACGCGGGCAACAGGGCAAATGAGCTGGAGGCTGCTCACCAAACATCCCTAGCTGATCTCCTTCTTGAGAAGGAGAAAGTTTTCCGTTTGAGGAACTTCTGTGTATTCTCCTAGATAGTCATCGATTTAGTTTGCCTATGGTTTATTTAGTGACTTTAGAAAGTTACCGGTTTTTGTGTTTTGGATCCTTTCTAGAAAGTAGAAGTTATGTACAGTAATCGTCAACAATAACTAGAACATATCTCTTCCCATTAATACTTTGTACTCTCATAGGTCCACACAAATCCATGTGAAGCGTGTGAAGAACTTCCATAATGGTGTTGATAGATTTGGGTTTATGAGTGTGTGTCTTGCTTTTACCCAGCTGACAAGCGGAACATAGATGATCTTTATCATATTTCAACCTGGGCATGCCTCGAATAAGATCTTTATGAGTAAGCTCATTGATGGTACCGAAGTTTGGATGATTCAAACGATGATGCCACAACCACGATTTGTTCTTATAGGCCTTAGATAATAAGCAAATAGGTGATGACCGCATCATGTCTTTGATAGAGATGGTGTAGAGGTTTGTACCACGGCTACCTTGTAAAAGTTCATGTCCATCTAATTCTCTAACAAAGCATGTGTGTTTTCTAAAGGCGACTTCAAGATCGGAATCACAAAATTGACCAACGGAAAAGAGATTGTGCCCAAGCCCTTCCACATAGTACACTCTAGAAATCACGCTGTCACCAAACACATAGTCACCATACCCCATAATAGCACCAAGATGATCATTCCCAAATCTAACAGTCCTGATAAACTTTTTCATGAAATTTCTGAGCCGTGAGTGATCCCCAGTCATATGTTTTGAGCAGCCTGAGTCCAAATACCAAAGGACGATTTGTACGACCTACATTTGAAACCAGACAAATATGGATAACTGAAAAACGTAGATCCCCAAGTACAATTGGGGTCCAATTGGTTAGCACAAACATATCTAGGAGAGGCAGAAGTTGAATGTTCAATGGTATCTTTAGGCACATCTTTACTAATGGGTGCAATGGACCTATTATCAAGGCATTGTGTCACTAGAGGGAATGTTCTACCAGTTGCCTTCCATACCTTAACATTTGCAACCTTAAGATTGGTCATTTTAGTTAAGGGGCACCGACATCCTAAAGTGTACTTTCGTCCAGTGGGTCTCCATTGATATCCTGCAGTGGTGAATAACTTTCCTGTGGCTTTCCAAACACGTTTTTCCAGGTTATGTTCCATAGCACTTTTAACAGGGGATACATTGGAAGACTTCAAATAAGTCATAACACAAGCATCATGATTACCAGAAATTAAACAGTCATTACATGTCTTACAAGTAGCATCAGAATTCGAATTAATTACAGTACGCTTATGGCTAATACTAGAATCAACACGATTCGTTTCATTCAAGACAATTTTATTGTTCCTAAAGTGGTCTTCTACTTTCTTCCCTTGATCACTCTTAGCTGGAGAAGTCCTATCATTCCTTGTATTGCAACTAGGCTTTGGCCCGCTAGCTTTAGTGTCAATGTTTACTCCTGTAGAATTAATGACGGGAAAATTAGTTTGTTGCACGGCTGTTTGTTTTCTAGTAAGTGATGTGTTTCGTTCAGATGTTGTCAATGGTACATCAAAGGTAACATGCTTTTTCTTAATCTTAGAGGAAGATACAGTAACTCTATCTCGCATGTTGATGGTCTTAGGACATGTACCAATGGCATATTCTAAGAGTTCTTGTGAACGATTGGTGAGGTAACAAGCATCAATAATGGTGTTATCAACTGGTCTCACCATTCTATTCTCTTCAATGGTTTCCCGAAGCATGTCAAGGCAATCCTTAAGGTGTCTAAGGTAATTACTATGGACTAACTCATTATTCCTGAGGGGAAGTGGGATATTCACGGCACCACATGCATACTTTTTACATTCACAGACCTTTGAAACAACATTATCACATGCAGTAACCACCGTTTTCCCTTTCACCTTGTTCTTTAGATTCTCAATTTCATTTAACAAAGAAGTTATTTTTTCATTGGTTTTGTCACGTGTGGTCTTGATTGAAACATATAACTCTTTGTAATGTTGTTTAACTTTTGAATTTTCAGCTTGAAAACACTCATTTTCATGTTTAAGTTTGTTGATGACGTTTTGAAATTGAAAATTCTGAGAATCTGCAGACTGTGGTTTATGGGAATCAAGCACATCACTCATATTTGACTTTAGTGGGCAATTTGAGCCCTCAATTTTTGAATCGTATTAGTGTGAGCTTGAATTTTTTCATCCCATTTGGCTAATTCAAAATATGCATCAAATTCAGGAGCATCCGAGGATGTCTTGGCATTTGTGATTTTAATCCTTTCTTCTAAATGTTGATATTTTAATTGCAAATTAAGGTTATCAACTTCTAGTTTCGAAAAATGCCTGACCATGTTATCATGATCATCGTTTAGAATTTTTTTCATGCATTTTTAAATTCTCCCCCTCAAGCTCAACAACACGATTCTGGAAAACATTTAATGCAACAGACATTTCATGAAATTGACAAGCAGTTAATGAAGAGTCAGTAGCAGTATAAAATACATCTTGTGCAATACATTGAGCAATTAGATTGTCATTCATGATAAGAGTATTTTTTCCTCGCAATTTCACTATATTGTATATCTATTGCGATTTGTTTTCCCTCATTTCCCACATTTTTAAAAACCTTTTTCATCTCTGTTACTTCAGTTTCAAGGGATTTTTGCATGCCCTCAAAGTGTTCTTTGACAAGTTTAAAAAATGAGATGACTTCAGTTAAGTAACACTCTTTCGTTAGTTCAAATCCCCTTTCCCCCTCAGTAATTCCCGTTGGTGTAATTCTCTTTTTACATGTTTTATCAAATCTGCAAACATTTGACAAAGAACGTAGATGCTAATAAGAGTTTTACATTGTATGGGAATGGCTAACTGAACTAGGTGCATCGGTGTATTGGGAGGATACACCATTGGGGTAGCATACTTTAGAGGGGTTTTGGCCTTAAGTTCTTCAGCTTTTCTTTTCTCAACGTCTAAGGGCCAAAATATCTGCTCTGGTGTTAACTTAGTTTGTGGTGCAAAAACAGTCAATCGATTCTGTTCATAGTAATTATGAGGCTTAATAATGACACGTTTTCTAATGCACTTTGGATCCTTCATTTTAGCTTCTAATCTCTCTCTATTGACAGTTTCTATCTCATCAATCTCCTCATTAGACGGCACATCAGGGGGGCATGATCAGGTTTAAGCATAACATTAGCATCGTATAAAGCAGGTTGAGTGGCACTAACGCTCTTAAGAAAATTAGTTTTAGGCACTCCTAAATCCTTATTGCTATGTTCATCTCGTAACTTAATGTGTTTTTGTATCATTTGAGCAGTTTGAATGGTTTGGCCTTGTGTGTACAACTTATGTTCAAGCTTGTTCTTTAACGCCTTGAGATTGGAAAAATCATTTAAGAGTTTGGATTCTTTATTTTGAAAATCAAGTTTTAGTGCAATTACACTTTCCTGAAACTCCTGTTTTCGTTTATCAGATTGATCAATTTGATTTTGTAAAGATTTTATCTCCCTTTTTAATGATTCTTCCCTTAAGTTACTTTCAGTTATATATGCACACATCTGCCAATCCATTTTCTGTTCACGTTCGGTTAGCTCAAACTTTGTACGTTGTTGATAAATAGTCACCTGATCTTTAAGAATCTTAATCCTAGTAGTCAAGGTATCATCAGGCACAACAGAAGTGTATTCATCCAATTCACACACATTATTATCAACAGAGGATGCATCACTTGGTACAACAGACTCGACGTTGTGTTTTACATATTGTTCATATGGGATAACATTGCTATTTCCCATACCAGCAGTATTTGATTCCACAACGTTTGCTCATTTTACTTCGGTATGAATTCTATGTTCATGCATTACATTATCATCACATACAACTGAAGATGCTCTGCTAGATACATCAGATTCTTTGTTGTGATCCACATGTTGCTCGATTGGGATAACATTGTTGTTTTCCAATTCAACAACATCTGGCATGGCAACATTAGTCTGATGTATTTTGTTGAGAATCTGCAGTTCATCACTCCGTTTGCATGTATCATACAACTTTAGTACCTCTGATATGATGGATGAGTTGGAGGGACCAGATTGTTGCGGTGATGAGACTGCAGATGACAAATTGGCCATGAAGATGGTTTGTGCAGTGGGTTCATCATCAACATCAGAATCGAAAGCATCACAATCTTCTGCCTGGAAGATGTTTGGATCATTGAGAGCTGAATCCTGAACTGCTTGATCATCCACATCGGCATCAAATGTGTTCCCATCATCTCCTGCTAGGAACAATAGCTGCTCCTCATCCAATGCAACTCCATTCTCCTGTGCTTGCATCAGCAACATCTTATCCTTGAAGTAGTCGGAGTTCTGGGGACGCTTAGGCTGAACGCAGTTCCTAGCAATGTGACCAAACCCACCACAGTTGTAACATTTGGGTTATCTTGCCTGTCCCTGATTAGAATTCCCAACTCTATTCTGTGCATACCCTCGGGCTCCATTCCTTTGGTTGACATTCTGTCTTCCCTGAACCACCACACGTCCATCTTCCACAACAGCCTGATTACGTGGGTTGGAATAAGTTCTGAGTTGGTTGTTGGTTTGAGGAAGGGTTGCTCTGAATTGTTGAACAAGCAATGAGACTTGGTTGGAAAGATTATCAATCATCTTATCAGTGTGAGAGTACCCTGAGTATGGTTGAGTGTTCTATATAGTCATTGTTTGCACAGATGACTGACCAATGGGAGTCTGGTTCGGTGTTGCTGGTGTAGGGTGATGAAAAGCATGGTCCATTGAAGTTTGGTTGAGTGGTTGAACGCTAGAGATAAATGCAAGATGATCATTTGTTGTTGTTGGATTGAACTTCTCCCTCAATTGACGATCATACACAGCATTGANCATACACAGCATGCTTCTCATGTTGTTGTAAGTAAGAGTAAAGTTGTTCATAGTTGGTGTTTCTGAGTCCTTTGTTGAGCTTCACAGCTGTGACAAATCGATCCCATTCTGGTGACATGTTGTTAACAAACTTTGAATTGAGTTGGATGTTAGGCATTGTCATTCAGATCATCTTCAAGTCATTAACTAGCTTATGGAATCTGACATAGTAGTCTGTGATGTTTTAACCGGGGTTCATCTTGAAATGCTCAAACTCATCATACAACTGTGACTCACGATCTTCTTTGGTAAGTTCTGAACTAGCTAGTAGCATTTTGACGTTATCCCAAACAGCTTTTGTCAAAAGTAACAACCTTCGTCCCTCGAAGTTTGAAGTTGCACTGGTAGTCTCTAAGTTGGTAAACAAATAACACCACCGGTCCTTTAGTTTAACTGGAGTTAAGTAGTTGCGTTATAATTTACGCGTTAGCCCCTTTGGTTAAATATCGTTGCATCATTTATCCTTAATATTAACGGCTGTTTATAATTTAAAGTTTTCATATGTTTTTATCCTTTTTTACACGATTTCGTCCATTTTTAAACGCTTTCTTACGTTTTTATCCGTTTTCGTCTGTTATTATACGTTTTGACCGTTTTTATACGTTTTCGTCCGTTTTTCTTACGTTTTTATACGTTTTATCCGTTTTCATCCGTTTTTATATGTTTCCATCCGTTTTCATACGTTTTAATCCGTTTTTATACGCTTTCGTCCGTTTTTCATAAGTTGTCAAACGTTTTTATCCGTTTTTATACGTTTTCGTTCATTTTTATACGTTTTCTTGCGTTTTGACCCGTTTTCTTTCGTTTTTATACGTTTATGACCGTTTTTACACGTTTTCGTCCATTTTCTTACGTTTTATACGTTTTCGTCTGTTTTTATGTGTTTTCACCAGTTTTCTTACATTTTCATACGTTTTATCCATTTTCGTTCGTATTTATACGTTTTTATCCATTTTTCGTCCGTTTTTATATGTATTCGTCTGTTTTCATACGTTTTATCCGTTTTTATACGTTTTCGTCCATTTTTCTTAAGTTGTCATATGTTTTTATACGATTCTATACGTTTTCTTTTAAGTTGTCATACATTTTTATCTGTTTTTATACATTTTCATCCGTTTCTATATGTTTTCATCCACTTATATATATTTTTGATCATTTTTCTTAGGGGTGGCAATTTCCGACCAGACACGAAACCTGACCTGAAACCGACATGAAAATTAACAGGTTCGGGTTGAGTGTTAATAGATTTCGGATTAGGTTTGGGTATACCCATCTAACCCGTTTATTAAACAGGTCAGGTTCGGGTTGGGAATAAATTAAGCGGATCGACCCGCCAACCCGTTTAATTTTTTTTCTTAGGTTAAAAATTATTTATAAATTATTATATGGGTTATATGGGTTAAACAGGTTGACCCGCAAACCCATTTAACCTGTTTAACTCGTGTAATATGCCTACTTTTATATATAAAATGGGTTAAATGGGTCAACCTGAAACCCCTTTAACCTATTCAACCAGTGTAACCTATTTAACTCGACAACCCAAGTATATATACGGGTTAAATGGGTCAGGTTCGGGTTACATGTAAACAGGTTAGGGTTGACATAGCTGACCCGATGATTTAAAAGGGTCAGGTTTGGGATGGGGTTCTCAGACCCGCCAACCTGTCAACCCGAACCCGCGAACCCGACCTGAATTGCCACCCCTAGTTTTTCTTACGTTTTTATCCATTTTCTTACGTTTTATCAGTTTTCGTCTGTTTTTACACATTTTCATCCATTTCCATATGTTTTCGTCTATTTTATATGTTTTCGCCCGTTTTTATACGTTTTCGTCCATTTTTCTTACATTTTTATCGGTTTTTTATACGTCTTCAGCCATTTTATATGTTTTCATACATTTTCGTCCGTTTTTATACTTCTTCTTACGTTTTTATCTATTTTTAGACATTTTCATCCCTGATAAAAACGTATAAAAACGTACAAAAACGTAGAGCAAAAACGTATAAAACCGTATGGAAATGTATGAAGACGTATAGAAACGGACGAAAATGTATAAAAACGGATAAAAACGTATGACAATTTAAAAGAAAACGTACGAAAACGTATAAAGAAGGATAAAAACATATGACATCTTAAAAAAACAGACGAAAACGTATAAAACATATGAAAACAGATGAAAACATATAAAAACAGACGAAAAATGGATAAAAACGTATAAAAACGGACGAAAAGAGATAAAACGTATGTAAATGTAAGAAAACGGGTGAAAACGTATAAAAACGGATGAAAACGTATAAAAACGGACGAAAAAGTTTATAAACGGAAGAAAACAGATCAAAATGCAAGAAAACTTATAAAAACGGATGAAAACGTATAAAAAATGATAAATACGTTTGACAACTTAAGAAAAATGGACGAAAATGTATAAAAACGGATAAAAAACGTATGAAAACAGATAAAAACGTAAGAAAAATGGACGAAAGCAGATAAAACGTATAAAAACGGATGAAAACATAAAAAATGGTCAAAAAGGTATAAAAACGGACGAAAACGGATAAAAACGTAAGAAAACTTATAAAAACGGACGAAAACGTGTAAAAACGGATAAAAACATATGGAAACTTTAAATTATAAACAACCGTTATTATTAAGGATAAACGATGCAACGATATTTAACGAAAGGGGCTAACGTGTAAATTATAACGGAACTACTTGACACCAGTTAAACTAAAGGACCGTTGGTGTTATTTGTTTACCAACTTAGGGACTACCAGTGCAACTTCAAACTTCGAGCGACGAAGGTTGTTACTTTTGACAAACCACAGGGACCATCCATGTAATTTACTCTAAAAAGTTACTCGAAAACAAAAAAACGGAAGAAAACGTAAAAAACGAGCAAAAACGTAAAAAAAAACGGACGAAAATGTAAAAAAAATGACTAACCTTGCAAATACAGTTAACCCAGAGGACTAACGGTGTAAATATTTTCTATCTCGTTAGGAGATAACGGAGAAATTATTTGCGCCGTTTGTCCTTATTTTAACGGAGGGATGTATGTAGGTTAAACTTTACTAACGGAGTGATGTATGTGTTGAAACTTTTGCGAGAGAGATGTATAGTGCAAATTGGGGTAAACCACAGGAATGTATTTTAGAGTTTACTCTTTTTATTATATGTAACTAAATTGCTAATTTTGTTTTTGCATGTACAAATAACTTGTGGAAAACTAGAAGGGGGGTTGAATAGTTTACCGCTTTTTACGTTAATTATCTTTTACAAATTACCCGTTTTAATCAAAGATATACTTGACGTTTTGCTTTATTATATGAATGGAAATACTTTGACCAACTCAAAGATAATATGTGAACACAACATAATATATATATAAAACATGCAAGTAAAGAGATAGAACGATCAAACCACAACACGATTGTTTATCGTGGTTCGGCTACAAGGACCTCACTTGTCCTTGCCCTACGTCCACGCCCCGAGTATCCAACTCGAGAGTTTCAAGCACTATCAACAAACTCCTTCTCGGTGGAGAAACCTTTCACACGTCGCTTACACTTTATCCGGTACTAAGCTAAATACCGAGTTCTAGTTCGAGGTAGAACCAACCTAACGTCGCCTAATTCCTTTTACCGACACAAGGCTAGATGTCGAGTTCTTTACCAAGGGTACAACCACTCCCGATAGTTCTTTTACAAGGGTACAACAACTCCCGACTCACTATGTATTTTGAGGCCTAAAATACTAACCGATCACTTGACACACTACATACAAAGTATAAGCTACCAAAGCTTATGCTAAACAAAGTTAACAAGTCTTCCAACTTCTTGTTGAAACTTGTAACCTCTTGATTGACTTTGTGAACTCCTTGCTACAAAAGAGAATCACACAAGTCAAATGTTATTTTGTTAGTTGAGAGAGAAATGTGAAAACATTCTCCATAAGTGATAAGGATTTTCTTGCAAGTTGGCTTCTATTTATACTGCATGAAATGTCACATCTGGCGGACCCGGCGGAACCTTCACAAGGGTTCCGCCCGTTGAACTCGAGGGTTCCGCCAGGTCTGATGAATTCCAACCTTGCACACAAAGTAAATCCCTACAAAACTATGTCAAGTCACATCACATAGGTAGCATTGACTCCATGAAGAGTTCTTCCATGCAATCATCAATGCCAAAGAGAGTCAAACACACAATGCACTTAAATCATGTATTGATGAGATGTGACATGAAATGATTACACAATGTAACTAATGAAGATGCATGAATTACTTAAACATGATGTGACACAACACATTCAAATCATGCAAGACTCTATACACACAATGTCATGCTAGCTAATCATAACTAAGTATGAGATAAGTCAAACACACAATCTTCACCTTAATTGCATAAAGACCAAAGCTAGTTATGATCATGATGTGACAACACAAACTAGAAACATGTTAGTATGACATTTATGTGCAAGCCTATGTAATGTCTTAATCAAGTTAATGCTAACATGAATTCTTTCCTAAGTGTGCAAGCAAGATGACATTTAAGTACAAGGCATGTAATGTCATTGTCAAGTTAATGCAAACTTGAATTCTTTCCTAAGTGTGCAAGCAAGTGTTATGACAAGTTAGACACATGAATGCTTGATGTGACAATACACATTAAAGACACAAGTCAAGTCACATCAACTTATTGCTAGCCTACATGCATTGATTCATGGCAAGTTAAACACATAACCTATACATGAATGCATGTCTTAAAGTATCCATTTAAATATATAAAACCAAGTTTATGTTTAAATAGAAATGCAAAGTCTAGTTATATAAGACTTAAAAACTAAAGTGATGTTTTATTACAAACTAAAGTTTGTACTTTGTCATTAACAAAACTTAGCAAAGATCGTTAAAATATAAATAACGTTTTTAGGCGATATTTGTATTAACAAACTCCCCCTTTTTGTTGATGACAAAACTTAAACTTTATTTGTAAGTAAAACATAAGTTCTAGTATTAAGTCTTATAAAGTTTTATATAAACTTATTTTGACGCAAAAGACCACATAGCATGCAAAGGCAAGTTGCGCAAATTATGCAAAGAATGCAACAAGAATGCAACCAAGTTTATATATTTTCTCCCCCTTTTTGTCGAAACAAAAAGATGAGTCGCGTAGCGGAACACATGCTCCCCCTTGATCGATACTCCCCCTAAATGGAGTACCAAGAGGGTATCATGGATTTTGAACCTACAAACAAAAATGGTTAGTTTCCGCAACATAGTTATAGCAAGACATGATTTGAGATTATGCAATCTCTCATGCTCCCCCTTGATCAATACTCCCCATTGCTAGGGTACCAACGTATATGTTTCAAGGATAAGAATGCTACAAAAGGAAAAGGTTAGTGTCCGATATACTAAAGAAGAGTCGCATAGCGGATAATATTTCATTTCATGTAAAATGAGTTACAAAGACCCAAGAAATGAAAAACACACAACCGACTTTTAAAAACAAAAGACAAGAATTAAAAAGAGACTTGAAATGAAAAATCCTACATCTTTTAAAAAAGAAATCATCACTTTCCTTAATGAGAAACATTGTCCAAACACAACAATGTGGTTGTTTGGATGAAAAGATGGATTTTGGATTTTGGGTTTTGATTGAAGATGTGGTGGATTTGAAGAGAAATTCTCTTGGTTTATTGGGTTTTAGTGACATCTTATTGATGTGTGGGACTCAAGGCTCTAAGTTGATGAGACATGGTCTCAAGATGCTCCAAGATGTGGTTTAGAATAAACCTCATTTCGTTGTTTAGCTCATGAATGTCGTCACGACATCTTTCGCTAATGCGAGCGGTTCTTTCACAACTTCCGCAATTATGGCGAGGAAAGTGTGATGGAAGAGGTGTTTGATTTGTGGGTGGTGGATTGCTTGAACTCGAAGGAGCGAATTGGGATATGATGTTTCCTCCTTCAAAGGTGGATTGAAAAATCATGAGATGATCAATTTGAGACTCAACCATGTTTTTCAAGGAACGAAGGTGGCTTAAGTGAGTTTTAAGTTCTTCTTTGATGGTCGGAGATGAGTCCCATAAAGAAGCTTCTATTTTCTTGTATAAAGAAAATAGGGAATCAAAGTGTTGGGTAGGCTCATTTTGTTGTGGTGGTTCTTGTGAGAGATAGTGGCGGAAGCTTGAATCTCGGTTGGTGTTTGAATGAAAGTTTTTGAAAACGGGATGAAACACAAAGGATGGTTGGCATATGTGACCTTGATCTTGTGGAAAGATAGAAGGTCTTGCATATCGGTAGGCCAAATTTTCAACCAAGGATGGTTGATGAGGTCCGTTTTGGGTTTCCATTTCCCGGATGTTGTCATATGATGACAACGGTTGGGGATTAGATGACCTAGGCGGTAGGTTTTCTAAAGCTTCCATGTGTGGAGATGGTGATAATGGATTGGAATGGAGAAGCTCCATAAAGGTTAGTTGTGGTGATGAAGGTAATGAAGGATTATATCCTTGTAGGGTTGGTGATGTTGGTGGTGTATGGAAAAGTTCCATAGGAGTAAATGACAATTCATTTGTCGGTAAGGAAGTTTGTGGACTATGATTAGGAGATGATGGTGAGGTGGTAAGATTTAGCAAATCTTGAAGAGTTGGGGTGACGGTGTCACATGTCTCCATGGAAGGTGTTGAGTTGAGGATATTGAGGTAGTCTTGGATAGGTTGTGAAATATCGAGTGATGAGTCACTTGATGAGGATGGGCTTGATTTGGTGGTTTTGTTGAAGCAACAAGGATTGAGACTAAGCTTATTGGTTTTTCTTGAGGTTTCGGAAGAGGAGTTGGATTTAGTCATCTTGATTCTTTGGTAAACACTTACTCTCAAGAATGAAGAAGACAATGTTGTGGGTTTGAGTTCAAGGGTTTCAATGGTGATCAAACTTATAGGAGTTTGGTTTTATGGAAAGAAGAATTTTGGTTAAATGGTTAACCATACAAATTTTGAGGTTTCTCATGATGATGATAAGTTATGGATATTGTTATTTCAAGGAAGGCTAATCCAATGAAGAGGATGGAGTGTGAGATTAACTTATGCACTCAATGCAAAGTAATCATGGGATGGTTTGAAAGTTTTGGTTCAAGGATCCTTTAGAAGGGTTCCTTAGGTACACAAGGTTCGAATTCAAGTTTTGGCGGGAAATTGTTTTTGGCTTGTTAAGGTTTAATGAATGAATCTTTTGTGGTAATTGTTGGTTTGGAAGGATGTTTCTCACTAAACAAAGCGTTTTGGTGTTTTACGATTTGTGAAATTAAGAAAAATAAACAACATTTGTGCAGGTAAACTGGCGGAACCCACGGATTACACGGGCGGAACCCAATTGAGGGTGCCGCCATATCCGTGGGGTGTAAAGCTGGTTTACCCAGAAAATACACTGGCGGAACCTTCACCAGGGTTCCGCCAGTTCCGCCATGCCTGAAAAAGTAGGCAGTCCACGTTTTTGACCCGGAACACGTTTTCCAAATTTTCCGAAAACTCTTAAAAATGAAAATATAATTTAAGGCGGGTTAGGAAATGTGAAATTTGGACATGTAAACATCCGTTTCATAGGACTTTGGTCGGGGGCTAACGAACATTTCTATATTTAACATACCAAACATAACCCAAACACAAGCATAACAATTAGCATTCAACAATTTCAAACATCCATAGTGAAATAATGAAACATACATTGTTATAATAGTCAAAGACAAATAAACATCTAATGAAAACACATAGTTTGATGTTCAAAACACCCAAAGTAACTTAGTGCCAAACGCTCCTTAACTTAACCCACTACATCTTATCCATCTTCTTCATCAACTTTCTAATGTACCTTGTCATGCACTTCATCATGCCCTTTGTTTGCTTGAATTCTTCGGATGCATTGGGAATGATAGGAAGTTGCTTGAAATATTCAAGATGCCCGAGCATGGAGTTTGGAAGAGAGTCATCTTCACTCTCGTTGGGTGATGATGATGATGGTGTGGTAGACCGGGTTCGTTTTCCTTTATTCTTGTAGACCCTTTTTGCACTAATAGGAACGAACGTGTGTGGAACTAAGTCGTAGCTTAGGCTAATACCCTTAGGATTTGGAGGAATGGGTGAGAGGACTCTAAATAGACGTGTAAGGAGCATTCCATAAGGAAGGGCGGTTGTTCCAACCATTGGTATGTCGGCCATTCTTTTAGCAATGTAGTAGGCTAGGTTAAAAGGTTGACCCGTGGAGATGCTATAGAGCATGTAACTAAGACACGCATTGACATGGTCTCTATTTCCTATGGAGCTTATGACGTTAGCTCTAAGAATTTCCTCCCATTTCCTAAATTGAGGTTTAAGTTCATTAAGTTCCATTCCAAAGGGATCTTTGGTCACATCTATTCCCGAACGATTCTTCCTAGTGTTGGATGTCCTAATGAAGAGATGCTCTCGAATGACTTCCTTGTCAACAAGAGGGTGAGCATATGGAGAGACACGCTCGATTGAATCTAGGCTTGAAAGAGGCCACTTATCCGTGTAAAGACTCATACCTTTGTTTGGGACTCCAAGCATTGTCCCAAAGTCACTTAATCGAATGTGGTGAGGTGTTTGGTTAGTTGAGAATTCCACAATTATCTCACCATAGTCATCTAGGTCAAGGGTTAATGTTGCATAGAACTCTAAGATGAACCTAGGACAAATTGGTTCGTTGATGTCAAGGAGACAATCAAAGCCAATGGCGGCAAAGTCTTGCCTAATGGATGTACCTTCTAAAAAGGTTGGATCAATGGTTCTACCTTCATGGACGTATCGTTTTTCTAATGCCTTAAAGGTTTCTATTTGGTCTTTGGTGAGACCTTTTGTCTTATGGTGTTCGGGTAGGTATTTGAGGGTTTCCTTATGATCGGATTGGTTTGCGGGAGCCATAACGATTCCTAGAAAACACAAAGTTATATGTTAATGACACTTTAACAATGTGGATGATCTAATGTGTCCCTATATGCAAACAATGAGGAGACATGGTTATCTTGACTCATTTTGATGTTCAAATCGTTTTGTAATGCAAGTTTTGTTATAAAACCAAAGATAACCCAAACGCCCCTAGTTTGATTTTGCTTCATTTGAATGTACCCGAAAATACATATTGGTTACGTATTTCCTTTAGCATTCAAGAGACCCATATGCAAGTGATGTTTCTATGACGTTTTTCATTTGTCTTAACAATGCATTAGGTGTGTTTGGCTATGTGATGTAATTTTTGAAAGAAGTATGCATTAGGTGTGTTTGGTAAAACATGATTTTCAATACCAATAATGTAGTCCCAATTAAGTGAAGTATGAGATTAATTAGTAACTAAGGTTTTTCATGAACTAGCAAGTTTTATGCAAAAAGCCCTAAGTTTCTAGTTAATGAGTGTGGATGAAAATTAACAATTGAATCAAAAATGCAATTATGTAAAGAACACTTACTAGCTTGATTGAATTGAAAGAGATTTGGGTGGGAACCCTAGCTTTTGTGAAGTTATGTGTTTTGGAAGGTTAATGGCTGTTGGTAAGTTGTGTTTTTGAGTTATGAGGGTGTTTGGTTAAGAATTGGATATAAAACAAGCTGCAGCACTGGCGGATACGGCGGAACCAACGAATGGGTTCCGCCCGTTATACCCCAGGGTTCCGCCGGTTCAGCAGAAAAACCAAAATGGTTTGTGACGGTTTTTGTAATCATGCTCTAGTGTTTAAAACTAAGGTTTTAGTTTTCGCAAATCCTAAACTTGGTCTAGAGAGTTTGGATGATCCTAATCTAATAAGTTCGAAGGAGTGTTAACGAATGAGGTTAATGTGACGAACGCTATTGGTTAAGATGTTCCTCAATGAACACTTTTTCCAACATTGTGACGATGAATCACACTATGTCATTTCGAGACCATAGTGGATTGAATAGACGTTGATGTTGACGCTTCTTTTGATGACACAAGAGATTCCGTTGTTTGACACGTGTTTGCTTGATCTCAAGGAGTTTGTTACCGTGCTTTTTCGTCCAATGTCATTTGCGAAGAATTCAAGCCTCTTTGAGAGTCATTTGATAAGAAAGAATAAAGCTAACAAGTACAACTTGTGCTTTTTCCTTTATCTTAGTTATCAAAGTAATTCTACTTGCTTAACGCTTTATGGTTTTCGTTCCCGTTCTTTTGGGACACCATAATTCTTGTGTGGTACCATTTGTAACACGAGCACATAGATAAGTGCTAAACATAATGTTGGATCTAATTGTTATAGCAACAAGTAGTTTTCCGTACATTTCTCTATGCTTAGTTTTACCTACGGATTTACTAATCTCATTCTTGGTAGGTCATCGACGACTTAACAATTGAGAACAAGAAAGTAACTCGGAATGTCTTAGAGTGATAATCCCTTTCTTTTGAATCTTGCTTTTATTATCAAAAAGATTTTTAATAAACTGGTTTGATCACAAGTATGATTCTTGAACTAAGTTTTGTGACTTACGTCAAATATACTTAATTCGGTATTTTGATAAAAGATTGGACGATGATAAGTCAAATCCTTATCATTATTGGACTTTCGACTAAGTTGTCATCTACCAAAGATGATTCCTTAGAAGGAGGTGTTCTTTCGTTAAATGTTGTATTCAACGATTCCTCGACTCTCTAGGTTCTCTTGCTTAAAACACTAAAGATTTTATTAATTTTAAAAAGGTCCAAGAAGTACAACATCATAAGACTACGTGTCGTATTTGATGTGTAGATCCTAGATGTTTTTGACTTGCTTGTCACCCACACATCTAAATGTATTCCAATGTGATTATTTTCACTTTATGTGTTTTATGTGAGATTTTCTCAAGATTACTTTTGACATCAAACATAATTTGAGACACAAAAATATAATGTTTAAAAACGTTGTTTATCAAACATTTGTTTTGCAAGATTACAAAGGTGCAAGGCATTCTCACTAAGGAAATTCTTAGTTAGTTATCTTGTAAGCAAATGTTACGAATGACTTACTCAAGAGTTTCTCGTGTTTTATCTCTTGATGGTAAAATAACCGAAGCACCTTATATCTCCTTCTAGTACTAATAACTAAGTATCTATATAGAAGATATTCCATGTAAACATGATTAGCACGTAAACACATAAAGGATACACACAAACTAGCAACACATAGTGTAAACAACAACCAAAGGAATGTAAAAGGAATGTGTACCTTTTAGGTTGTAATGCAATGTAACCAAGATGTCAAGCGCAAATCGTAACAACTTTGTTTTGATGTCACGCTTTGATGATTCAATTAAACTCATGTATCCAAAGGGGTTAGAAGATCATATACAAGTATAAAACATGAAATTCATAATTCCTTTTATCATAAGTTTCTATCATCATATTTATCTTGTAAGTCTAACTTGTTGATGGTCCTTTTGAGTTAAATCCTAATCCGGTTTTATCTCCAAAAGACTTTTGACTTTTTAACATTCTTTCAAGAGACTTTGAACTTTCATCAAATTTTGCCAACATCTTTCCTTTTTCATTTTGCTTTTTAATTTCATTTTTGTGATCTAGACAAAGCTTACATTCTGGATCAATTTCAACACCACTCTCGAGTCTAGACATTTTATCTTCTAACAAAATTTCCTTTTCAAAGTCATTCATAAAAACTTTTGAAGACTCATTGTTAAAGATGGTTTTTAGGTTTAAGTTACCCAAAAGTTTAGACTCGTTTTCTATTTTGGAGAATTCTAAAATGAATGTGTCAAAGCAAAAATGTTTGTTTTCACCATGTACCTTGCTTGTTGTTTCAATGGATTGACAATCACCCACCGGATTATTGTCTTCGTCCACTTCCGTTTCATTCCTTAATTCACAAGCAAGTTCATCAATACACATGTACTCGTCTTCACTTGTACCTTCATTTAAAACATTCAAACTCATAGTACATGTATAATTTTCAAGTAAGTGCCTATCTATTAGTCTTTCTAAGACTCCCAATTCACATGTAAGATCGAATTACTCATCTTTGACTTGACATTTTTCTTGGTGACGGTTTAGAATATTTTTCCAAATATCATTAGCCGTTTGACATAAAAAGACTCTTTCAAGCTCATTCTTTGGCAAGGCTTTATAAATCATTTTCTTAGCTTTAATGTTTTTATAAAGATTAGGATACCCTTTTTGATTATCAAAACTTGACTTCATTGGTTTGAAATCACCAATAGAAATGACATGCCAAAGATCTTGATCAATTGATTTTACATAGCTTTCAAAATTACTTTTCCATTCAAGAAAACTTTCTTTTTCAAATAGCGGTAGTTTTTGAATAAATTTCCATACTTTGAGATTTTCAAAATCCATGGATCGATCCAAGTTTTAAAATACAATATATTTTAGAGAACTTGAGTAACGTAGCTCTTGATGCCAATTGTGGAAAACTAGAAGGGGGGTTGAATAGTTTACCGCTTTTTTACGTTAATTATCTTTTACAAATTACCCATTTTAGTTAAAGATATATTGTGACGTTTTGCTTTATTATATGAATGGAAGTACTTTGAAGAACTCAAAGATAATATATAAACACAACACAATATATATGTAAAGCATGTAAGTAAAGAGATAGAACGATCAAACCACAACACGATTGTTTATCGTGGTTCAGCTACAAGGACCTCACTTGTCCTTGCCCTACGTCCACGCCCCGAGTGTCCAACTCGAGAGTTTCAAGCACTATCAACAAACTCCTTCTCGGTGGAGAAACCTTTCACACGTCGCTTACACTTTATCCGGTACTAAGCTAA
>LBNU01008293.1:35120-59908 GCA_014162995.1 Artemisia annua
ACTTCATGATGGCTCAGAGAATGGAAAAGGTGGAAACCACTGCCACATTGGATGTTAATCCAATTTCCACTGTCCAACCTACAATTCTGAGAGAGAAGACTCCAGAATTTACATATGTCCTTACTGAAGAGGATTATGATTTCTTGATTTCTAACAATCCAGTGATCAAGAAGAAGGCAATTGACCTAGTGGCAGATAAATCTTTAACTGAAGCACAAAGAACAGCTCAGTTAAGAGATTTCATTGAAATGAAGAATAGACAAGCACTTCAAGATGCAATCAATTCAGTCAAAAAGGGGCAAAAGAAACCAAGGCAACCAACTAAAGCACAAGTTCTCTCTACCATGAAGACTTACTGTTGCAGGGTTGGTGGATGGAAGATGAGCAAATTCAAAGGAATAACCCCTGATCAGATTGAAAGTGCATATTACAGAGTTAAAAGGCAAGATCTTGATTTTGTTCCTATGAATTCAGAAGAAGAAGAAAGAAGATTTCCTGCACCTAAAAGGAAAATCAAGCATAGTGAACCTCAAAATGTTAAGAAAACAATATTTGCTAAGCCTCAAGATGTTCAATCTGAAAAGTTCACTGAAGAACAATTGACTGGTATGATTTTGATTGAAGAAGAAGATTTATATCCTGACCCACTGCAAGTCAGACATCCTATAGTTGACTGGGAAGTTTACACTGCTAGCAATTTTGCTCCATGTTGGAAAATCACAAGACTAGGTGGTGAAACTTCATCTTTCATTCAGTTTGAAGAACTCATCAAAGCATGTGACAGAGATGATCTTGATACATTGTGGAGATTAGTTCAAGAAAGGTTTGATGCTGACAAGCTTAAGGATATGAAAGAAATACAGTTATGGGTGGACTTAAGAAGGCTCTATGAACCAGATGAGAATGATAAGTTCTGGAAGTTTGAATCCTCATGTCCAGGTACTACATGGACTTACTATGACTCATGTGAAGTTCATCATGTTTCTACAAAGGCTGGAGTGGATGCTTTTATATTTGCTGAGAAAGAATACCCACTCAGAGCTGGAACTCTCACAGTGATGTTATCTACAAGTTTAAGAGTTCATGAAGATACTGAGAAAGTAAGAGCATTGATACATCGGATTCAAGAGCAATGTTCAAGAGCTGTGCAGAATTTAGGAAGAAAGAAATGAAGGGTTTGGAAGAATTCCCCAAATCCTAAGACATTATGAAGATTGAAGAAACTTATTGATTTGCAGAGAAATCATAAGTTTAGGGGAGGATTGTTGGGAATAAAGCTAACAGTTACCACTGATAGGCTTGTGGAAGACACTGCTAAAGAATGCACTGGCAGTGGAAACTCATTACCACTGCTAGTACATATAATTACCACTGCTTACTAGATAACTGATGTATTCGTGTATAGATAAGTATAGAATAGATCTTGTGAATATTCTATTTAGATAGCATTATACTTATCTTGTAAAGGACTCCTTGTGCTATAAAAGGAGATCCTAGGTCATGATCATAGGTACGAATTATTCTAGAGAGCTTCAAGGTGTAACCCTAGTGATAGCTAAGATCACTCGTATTATTATCATTAATAATATTGAAGCTTTGTGTTACATACAACTATACTCACTCACAATACATCATATAAACTGTCTTCTAAGTGTTGTTAAGTAAATTCCGCGTGCTTAATAATATTACTCAAAGTATCAACAACACAAGGTGTGTGTTTAGATCCATCATAACCTTCTTCGTGAACTGCATTCTCCTCTTTCTACTGCTACTCTAGTATACTGTGATAATGTGAGTGCCATCTATTTGTCTGCCAACCCTGTTCAACATCAGCGGACCAAGCATATTGAGATCGATATACACTTTGTCCGTGACATGGTTACTGCTGGTCATGTTCGTGTTCTCCATGTACCCTCCCGTTACCAGTACGCAGATATCTTCACCAAAGGACTTCCTTCAGCCTTATTTGAAGATTTCAGATCCAGTTTGAGCGTCCGGCTTCCTCCCGCTCCAACTGCGGGGGAGTATTAAACCATGTATATGGATTACCATTCAAGTAGATAAACATTCAAGTAGATAACATCAATTAGCTGTCAATAACCATGATTTATGGGTGATTGTATCTTACCCAAAATAGCTTTGTAACATATCTATATGTACTTATTATTTGCTATGGAATGGACATCACAAATTATTCATCCAATACAACCTTCTCTTTAAAGTTGACTCTAGCATTCCTAAGGTCTTCATGATTAACCAGATCACACAACGGTCCCTTGTCATTCCATTTGTCTAACCAGAAATTGCATCTATTATCATTCCCAATTCTGAAGTGCACAAAATTTCTAATTTTTTCTCTAAGTGACAGTATTTGTTTCCAACTCCAAGACGTATTAGTATGGGTCTCAAGAGTACACACACTCTTACCTTTAAGCCAATGAATCTTCACCCACTTAACTTTTAAATGTGCTTGTTAATTTTCTCCAACTGAGAGAAATTATGTGCCCGTTAATGACCATTTAACTTTTAAATGGACCACAGATGCCCATTTCAAAAAGAAAAGAGGGACAAATGTAGTAAAACCTTTACAAATTACCCCATTTTTTAGATTATGAGCACAAATTGCCACCTCTAGTTAAACCACTTACCATGCAAACAGATAAAGTATTTATCATGCAAGAATAGCATAACAAAGTAAACCACTTAAGGGTGGCCTAGTGGTAAAAGGGCGTGTGACAATCACTCTAAAAATGTGTGAGGTCTCAAGTTCAATTCCTGCTAGGTGCAAACAACCTTAAGTGGCCACGCCAACCTCCTGAAAAGGGAGGGCTTCACTAGGTTTGAGTCTGTGTGGCGGTGGGTTCAAACCCCGTGGATTAGTCGGCCAAAAAAAATGTCAGAAACCATGGTTATCCAAAAAAAAAGTTTTCAACATTTAAAATTATGATGATCAAGGAATTTGACAAGGAGTGTTTGCAGAATAACAAATCCTAGTTGAATGACAATTGAAGTGATCTCCTCTCTAGTTAAAACACAAACATTAGTTATGGTTTAAGTGATAACTTATTTTTACTCGTTGAATGTTCAGTGGTCTATGTTCTCTTCGAGGAGTAAATGCTCTTGAATATGTGTCACATTAATTGCAAAAGATTCATTTACTCTTTTACTAACATTCTCTCCTATAGCATAGAATTATGGTTACAATGGGTTGCTACTATACAAGTGTTGAGCATCTAATGTGTGGGTGATTGCATTAAATGCTATTGTACTTGGTAGTTAGATAAAGACTTCTTTAGGAAGCAGTGATTGACAAAGTTATACTTTTCTTACAAACTTTGAAAAATGTGATTTCCCAAGAAGACTACTTTATTCTATTGCATTACTTAGATCTTTCCCGCCTTTAACTTTTTAGATACATGAAATTCTTTGCTTAGTATCGTTTAAAAGAGGAGATCAAACATCATTCAGTAAGGCACCGTCATCCTCACTAAATTGAACTTCTTTTGGATCTTGTGCTTTAGTAGTTGAACCGCACCAAAGCTGAAGTGAACATGTAATGATTCACATAGAAAGATTGACTATTTTAGCGGATTTCCACGTCATATGTATTGTTAAAGACTCTATGTGCCCATTACTTGTAGGAAGCGGATTCGTAGCAACCGCAAGTGCAATAATATATTGTATGAAATCTAAGATAGCGGTAGGAAAAGGTTATACTAGGTCAATTTATGGAGTAAAAGGACATTGGTATAATGATGATGAGGAGCCTCATAGGACAACTAAGGCTAGAATACCATCCTGACATGGCCCTTGACTTAGTAGTGGTTTCATATGTCCCCTACGCCCTTTTGTTAGAAATTCTAAAGTGAATATAATATTAGTCCATAAAGTAGGTTACTAGATTTTGCAATAATAGAAGTCTAGGAATCTATCATGTAATAAGTCACAAGTCACAAATTACTTGTTGAGTATAAATACCATTAATTATGTTATGCGACATAAGTTTTTCATAAATTTTGTGTGACAGTATTGTACATATAAAGAGTGTGTGTACTATCATGATTATTTGATTATGTCACTTATCTCTCGATCAACTCTCGACCAAGTAATAAACTTTGTTTCTCAACCAAGTATGCATTCTTAATCTAGGAATTATAATTGGTATAAGAGCAAAGGTTTAATTGATTTGAACTTTCAACTAACCCAAAACATTACAATCACTATTCAAAAGTCGATTGGGTATTAATTTGGTCTTTTGAAAATCGACTAGATTAAACTAGGAATAAACAATTGTATCCAAGCACTTTTCCACTATCTAAAAATCGACTAGAAATTTGGAGGGTCAACTGTCAACATGGATTGTTAAGTTTCGACTAGGTTGATTTTAGTATGCAAAAGTTGACTAGCCTTTGATTCAAGTGGGTACTATTCAACTTTTGGGCAACTTGTTGATTTGGGTACTATTATAAATCGACTAAGAAATCCTTATCACAATTTTCAACTAACTAAGAATTTCTTTTCTAGTCAAAAGCTAAATAGTGTTTTTCTAGCCTAAAATCAAATAGTGTTTTACTATTTAAAAGTTGACTACCTTTTGGAAACTGGGAGTCAAATTTCGACTAGCATCAATTCCTAGTCGAAAGTTGCATAGTAACTTGGTTGTTTTTGTGATTTTTGGTAAAAGTATGAAATACCCTTATACATTAATTAATTTCTCAACTCCCTTACTGATCATTTCAAGAGTGAGAATCAATTAAGTATCCAACCATCACTAAATCTCAAAGTTCACTAAAGAAATACATTCATCATATTCAGAGAAGCATTGAAAATCGACTCAATTAAAAAACCACGAGTGTTATACGGGGGAAACTATACATAGTGGAAAATTCATTTCAATCAGTATGTTAAGAAACAACCTCTTGGACCCCAGATCAAAATTTCACTAAGAAATGGACCATCTCCAACAATCATGACACTGAATGGAGAAGGGGAATATTTTCCAAAAGATTAAAGTGAATTTACTACTGAAGAAAAGAATTTAGTTAAAGATGATGATCTTGCTAAAAATCTACTGATTCTCAATATTTCGAATGATATTCTGATGAATATGACAGCTGTGATATTGTCAAAGATTTATGGGATGAAATTGAGAAGTAAATGCATGAAACCAAGTTGGGTGCTAGTACTAAATAGACTACTACAATAACCAGTTATGCGAACTTTGCTGAATGAATTAAAGAGGAACAATTTGACAAAAACCAAGCTGGAAGTCAATGTCAAGTTTCTGTATAACCTTTTGCCTGCATGGAAAACCCCCGCAGACAACATCAAAAAGAACAAAGAAATTGGAGAGCTAGATATCCACACTTTCTATGAAACTCTCAACTTGTGTCAAGATGATGTTTCTGAACACATCTAATCTCTAAACAAAGTTTCTACTACTACAGATAGCCCTATAGCTTGATTTTGTTGATTTATATATTTATTATAAATATATAAATTATCTAAGTATACGAAATAACATTGGCCTAATTAGTTGGACTTAATTAAGTAGTAACGGGCATGAACCAAAACCAACTGGGAGAAGCTCATCTGGGACCCACTATACGGTCGGCCACCCTAGGGGTAAGTCGGGTCGGGCTTTGTTCTTTGACTTGTTTAATAAGATAAGTATATTATAATATTATACAAATATTTTAAGACTTTGTAATTATCTCTTTATTTTTAGAAATTATCTCAAATTACATGGTATTTATCTTCTATAAATCCTATAAATAAAAGATGATAATTAGGGTTTCAAAATTTAATTTTTAACTTTCAAAATACTAATTCTCCTTCCCGTCCGACCATCAACACCAAGGGTGTTCATGTTCTTGGTTTTACATAATTGGATTTCACATATTATTGCTTGGATTAACCGCTGGAACGTTGTCGTAGCCATTTAAGAGCTAGTGTGCATAACTATGAGGAGGTCTAACCCTTAGCTGTATGTGTCTTTGTTGATCTACCACCCGAACTAAAAAGGTACGCAATGTCGTGTTTATTTTGATTAGTCATTAAATTATATATTGATCGCTGGCTCATGGAAAAGCTTGGTAGGGTTTATATCTTCCAATCCTTGATTATTCTTTTAATGGTTAAAGAATTTTTAAAATTTATCCATGTATATTCCATCAGCAATATTAGAGCTACTTATACGAGTTTATGACTATTTATGATTTATTTTAAACATGAGTTTTATGGTCATAGTAGTCAGATCTGAATCATGTTGGATTTTTGTATGTAGTTTGGTAACACAAACATAAATCTTACTTGATGACACATAAATAAGTGTTGCAAAACTTATCACCTATCTGGTTTATTCTTATATATATTTATTTAATAGACCTAGTGTTAGATCTAACAAAGTATACATGATTGTAATAAAAGATAAAAATTAAAGATTGTATTTAATTATTGAGATTGGTATGTTAAAATTGTCTGTTTTAATTTTATGCATTAATCAAGATCAACTTTGTGCAAAGTTGATCATGAGCAAGCCAATGGTAGAATGAGAATTGTTAATATTATCGTGTATAGCCCATTATGTGCATAGCATGTTTGTCGTGACTAATTATTTGATAATTAGTTTTAACGCCCTTGTTAAGGCGTTTAGGGTTCGGCCTCGATGCCAAGTTTTAATTTACATTCAGTTTATGATTTTGTATGTATTTAAATTGTAAGTATTAGAATGTAATTATACTTTTCAATTTTTATAAATGTAACAAGACGGAGATCAGGGCTCGATGCATTGAGCAAGATGCGTAGGCTTATGCTCTACTTGACTAAGATATTAGGATCTTGAGTCAAGTAGGAGCATCGAAGAAACCCTAGATGGCCTGATGCGGGATTTGCAAGACCTCGCAAAAGGTTTTACTTCTCAAGGGATCTCAAGAAGTTTTGCAATCCTTCATGCAGTATACCTGACCGTTGTAGTGTAGTATAGGTAAATCCGGGAGATTGATCTTTCTCTAGGTGAAAACATGAGCAATATGAGAATTAGCAACCTCTTCCATTCCGTAACAAAATCTTGAATTTGTGTTATGATTTTGTGTTTAAGGTTTTGTTAACATATCCGGACCTGAGATTAGTAGTGTGAGGTTGTTTTGGTGTGTGGGTGTTTTGAGTGTATCAGTGTACTCTAAATTTTTATAGTGTTAAGCATGCAATTAGAGTATAGTGAGAAGAAGCTTCAAGAGGAAGATGGCTGGCAAAATTAGTTTATTAATTTTTTCTTATGAACAATAATCTTGTGAGTGATTCGGAATAGTACTCGCCGCTACAGTAACCACCCTCACTTTTTTTTTCCCAGAAATGTTAGGCTAGGCACACTCGTGACCTGTATTGCATCATCATTCCGGCTGTCACCTCAGCTTTCTCTCTCTTCAACTCATTTTCACCTCTCTCCCCACACTCGTGACCTAATTTTTTATTTTTTTTAAAAAAAAGGAAAACATGCGATTTTCTCCCTTTACATTCGGTCGGGAGGGCAACCGAATCCCACAAACCTGCTCCGTCGACCGATTTCGATTAACAGCTCCACAGAGGGAGCGACCGAATTCCAATTCGGTTGTGATATCCTCAACCGAATGTATTTCCGGCCCATTATGGGCAGCCTTATATTTATATTGAGTAAACAAGAGATACACTTGTAAACTGTTTATAAACATATCCATTAATCTCTTACGGAGTACCTTTTATTGCTCATATTGACAAATTAAGAAGACAAGACAACACAAATTTAAACAAAAAAAAAAAAAAAAAAAAAAAAAAAAAAAAAAAAAAAAAAAAAAAAAAAAAAAAAAAAAAAAAAAAAAAAAAGTTCGAAAGCATAAAATCTCTTTAAGTTGTTTTATTTGTTTGATAATTAAGGTACAGTATTTCAAAGGTAAAATTAAAATCTTGTAAGAACCCAACTATTATAATCATAGTAAACACCTTATTAACTCTTCCCGTTACAAAGCAAAAAAGTATTTTACCGGGCTAAATCGAACTTGACTTGTTTTCTTACGACTTAAGAATACTATTTGGTTAAACCTCATTATACCTTCTCTACAATTCTGAATTCTCCTAATACCAATCATGACTGGTTAAGTACTTAAGTTTTTGAAATTGTTTTGAATCGATTACATTTAAAGTGACATCCATAATTGAGAAACAACCTCACAAGTAGGACACCCTCAAATATTCAATCGTGGGATTCCCCCTCCCATATGACAAAGAAACACATGCATTATATGATGCCTTTGACGTATCAAAATAAGACAAAATCTTTTAAATGTAATTTGTTATATACAACAAAACACAACTGACATACGGCATTACATTAACCTTATACAGTTATATTAGCTTTCATTGACCATGAGAATGACAATATTTTCAACATAGTTCATTGGATGATACTAGGGGCCGGGATTCAATGAACACTGATACAAAATTTCGACACGAAAGCAACCACAAATTAACATTGCATGTGAAAGGTCACTATTTGTGTTTACGTATATGTCAAATAAGCTGACAAATCGCAGTTGTTTACATTTTTGTAGCCTTAAACCCTAACAGAAAACATCAATCGTTTTTAATTGGTCGGAAATTTGAAGGTCTCATCGAGAGAATTTTAACAGGAAATAGATCTTCCGGTTGAATTCTTGCAGATGCAGTGTTAGACAATATACACCACACACGTAACGTAGACATAACATAATGATACTTGAACAAACTAGTTACTTAAAAATAGGCAATTATTAGTTAATAATTCATAACTCATACGGATAAAATGAGCTCTTCTTTTTTTATAGGACATAAGATAGAAATAACTACGTATTTACAAGACCTAAACATCCAACTAATAGGTTCAAACATGTTCATATGAATTACGAAGGTCGCTATCCAGAAACAATGAATTAGGAAGATCAAAATGAGAACTACACCATTCTCATTATTTTGCATTAAACTCGAATTTCAATGTTGACTAGTGACAACTTTCACTATCGACGTATATATCATCTTCCCATGCTTTGACAGATCACACTTGACCCGATGTTCTAATCCAAGGCTTGTGGTAATGTCTCTCATGGCAAGGCAATATCAAACAACCCCACATTGAAAACCTTTATCATTTGGAAACACACAAAGCAATAAGGGACCCCTACTCCATAACCTAAGTAGACAATAGAGATGAAATATCACACTCCCAATAAATAACCTCCCTCTACCTCTACTTCTAGGGATAGACATATCCTTTCGCTTTAGCTTGCTTCTATAAAAAGGATTAACAATTTCAACATTTTGGAGATTAGTTCAGTATAATGTACAAAACTTTAGGGAAAATCGCCCGAAAATACACCTGAAACTTATGACGTGCATGTTAAAGAATCACTTTAATACTAGTAACAATTATTGCTTAGGAGACGTACATGCACCAATAACAATTATTGCTTAGGAGATTTTTTTAGTTATGTGATGTTATTGGGCATTTATTGAGGTGGCACAACGATAATAGTTATTCATGGCATAGCTACCTAGCACTCTTATAGAAAAACATACACATTTTCGCAGCAGAAACTTGTAAAATTATATGACCCAAAAACATATTGAGTGTAAGCAGAAATATATTTATGTTAGATTAATGTATGATGTCGCTCATCTTCGTTTGTTTGCTTGATAATCTTAAGCATCGTAGAGATGTAACATTTGTTATTGTAAAACCACAATCTATTAATTCTATGTTGTCAAATGCCTTTTGGCCCAACGATATATGAGTGGCACAAAAACCTAGAGGTTATAAGTTTAAATCTCGTTTGAGACATGTGAAACACAATTTGTGAGATTGATGGAGTAAATTATCATACTTTGTAGTTCAAAAATATAATAATAAATTATTCTAGGTCGATAAAACTCTTCGGACATGAAAGTTTTTACAAAATAAAATGATATTTTCCTTCAATCATGCTATAAAAACAAAAGAGTGCTCGTGTATCCAGAATTCCAGATTGTCTTATTTGATTTTAATCATGTATCACAACCAATATGACATATAGTAGTAGTTAGCATTATTTATTTTTGATTTATTATGCTAAATGATTAAACAAAAACATTGGTGTATAAGTGGTCATTTTGTCATAAGGGTGGGAAACAAGTGAATGATTAGCGATATTTATTAGGTCCATGCACTGATGGGCCCGGCCCAACACAGCATCTATTCTCGGATCCGGTCACTCAAATTAGGATGTTCAATTCTTACCACACTATGGTAACTTTATGTTGACCAAAAGTTTAGAACATGTTGATCACACTGAAATTAATCCACGGGTTTAAAAGATTGTTTAATATTGTCTTTTTAAATGATGGATCAGATAAAGTTAGGAAAGTATATATGCAATGTGATCCCCATTAAAATGTTGATTAGTTTGGGTTGATAATCAGAAATTTCAATGATTAAGTACCGTATTGGTTGTTGTATTTACGGTTAATGTTTGTATCAAAATTTGAGCATTCCATAAAACAAGATGAATAAGATATTTAACTATTATCTAATCTAATCAACGTTTGAATTTTATATCACAATTTTTTCATACGTAAAATATACAATTATAATGTTTTCGTATCTTAACTTATTGGATTTGTTCCAAAAGGTGTTGTCATGGTATTGGTTTAAACAAATATAAAAGAGAAAATGAGCTTACCAAAACTATATATCGCATATTATGAAATTAATTTTTAAGTTTTAACTAATGGGCATTTGTTAAACTTAATCATATTCTGAAAAATGCTTCAGGGACTTATTGTGTAATTTGTATATTTTATAGTTTAGGGAAGTTTACAAGTGTGACTGTGTGAGGGACTGGATATGCATTTGTGAAAGATAAAGGGTTGATGGTGTCATTCTGGAAGGAGATATGGTCAAAGTTGGTCAAGTGCTATATAATGGAAAAAATTGATACGGTAAGGTGGTCATAAGTAGTGCGGACACCACTAATTCATGTCAATAATCCATATAAGTATAAATTTACAAAACGTATTACAACTTTACATAGCATATTTAACGGTGTAGACACCACTTTCAGCTAGTGATGTGCATATCACCTCCCTTTCTCATAGGGTGAAGTACACGAAAAATTTACTTTTTACACAGAAACCTAATCTTGAAATTGCGTTTTAACCCAGTATTTTCTTATCTTCTTGGTTAAAAGTCTCACTCTCTCCTCTCTCTCTCTCTCTCTCTCTCTCTCTCTCTCTCTCGCGAAGTCACAAGCCCCACCTTAAGAATTCATTAGTTACACGGTTTAACAACATAAAAATTTATGATTAATCAATTCAACCACCAAAGCTTCGTATATTTTTGCTATTCCTTTTTCTTTTTCTCTCTATACCTATTTGAACTTTGAAGTTTTGCCAATTACGACGCCGGCCTACTTCAGTTGTTCGTTGTTGAATCACTAAACATATCTTGACAACAAGTGGGCGTTTTTAATACTAAAACTTAGTTTAATTGTTGATTCCTTTATATTTACTATTTGTTCCAATTTTAAAACTGTCTGGATTTGATAATCGTAATTATGATTAGAGGAAAATATTTCCTTTGAATTGAAATATGCACCTTTAAGGTTTTATGAGAAAGTTGATTCTTAGTGGAAGCGATCAACATATTCATTCATTTTACTGACACTTTGATTGCAGGATTTTGATAAGCAGGCAAATGATGATGAGCTTAAGACCATGGAGACTCAAGAGGATATTGGTTTCACTTCTCTGGGACATGGTTCTATTGAAGCACAGGTGGGAATTCAAGCTGATGCACATATACTGGAAATTGTCATGTCAGATCCTAAGACAACGGCTAACAATGAAATTCTTTCTATGTCTGAATGCGAAGATGACTCAGTACATCCAAACACTTTATCACCTCAAGACGAGCATCTAGATAACAATATAATTGACACTCTGGTTTACAAAAAAGAAGCATCAGAGGTTAACTCAGCATACACAACATCAAAAACCCACATTCTAATTCATTTTTTTCCCAAAATGCCAAGTGTCCAAGAGTTGGGTGCTATACAGTTGAGCACTAGCTGAACAAATCCACCATTTTCAAGATCATGGTATGATCCTTTTTTTAATAAAGTGAAGGAACTTCAAAGTCAGCTCAACAATGTTTAGAGGGAAGTCACCAATACTAAAGCACAGTTGAACAACATTCAGAAGGAAATCAAGATGTTCCTCCGGGGGAGGGGGTTGATACAATGTTCAATGAAAGATTGCCCAGGATAATTGTTGATGCACTTGACGAAAGGCTCCCTGAACTGGTTTAAAGCAGCTAAAAAATTCTTGATGAATGTCTTCCCAAACGCGTTCAGAAATATATGAAGCAATCTCTCAAAAATGTAATGCCCAAGTTGATTGCCAAGGGCCTGACTACTAATGTGCCTAATCTTCATCATGAATCTCACAAACAAATTTAAAAGTCCATCAATGCTCTGAATAAATTAGAAGCTCATTGATTTGCACATCTAGAATTAGCCATATTCAAGTCCATTCACATAAATGTCAAGCAAAAAGTGAGTGAAGCATCTGAGCAAGTCAGTAATAGACATATGATGAAGCTGACTAATTTGGTGGAAAAGGTCATTCATTCCGGAGTCGATGTGCCTCCCAATCTAGCTAAAATACTTTAGACAACAGGTCTTCTCACTGAGACTATCAACTCAGTTGGGAAAGACATGCATGAACGGGAGGATCTCCTTACTAGCACATTGCCAATACAAGTAATCACCTCCTGGTGCTACTATTGGGGGGAGAAATATTGCAAGTGTTGAGGGGGCTATCAGCTTGATATCAAGCTCCAAGGCCGTGACAGGAAGTAATTTTTATTTTTAGTTCATAAGATTGTCATGTCATCTTATGTTGTTATTTGATTGTTCTAGTTGTTGGTAGCTAGTTGTTCATTTATGGCCTATCATAAATGATCTAGTGGTAGTTCAGGCAGCTGCTTGAGGTTAATGTGGCATTTCAGCTACATTCCATTGTATTTTAAACGGTTTTTTGGAGTAACATATTTTACCAGGGTGAAAAATCTCTTTTACCCCAAGAAAGTGTTGAGGGGGCTGAGCAGGACGAGTTGAAGAAAAAGGCAGAGTTGAATGAGAAGACCTGTTTTGTTAATGAATCTGAAGATGAAGACACTATAATCCCTAAAACCCCAGCAACTGCTTAAGGGGCATGCAAGAAATGAATCATCGTATGATAGTAGGTCTTCAGTGGAAATAAATCTAATGGCTATGGTTGTTCATTACTCTTCAGAGTCAGAACCTACACCTAAAAAGATGAAGCTAATGATTCCAATTCCGCCACCGATTCCTGTTAACTCATTCAGGCCAGTAAAGATAAATGACATCCCATTTGATCAGTTCATAACACAGCTATTTAGCCCAGGAAGGTCAAAGCACTCAACCACAGTTAACCCCTCTTTTTCAAGAATTCCAACAAGAGAAGGTAAAGTAAAAGGCATAGCCCCATCCCCTGATTACTCTACTCTGAAAAGAATTGTACAAAACCTGAAACAATGTGGGGAAAACCCCTGATGTGTCAAACTTTGATGAGTTCATACCAGCTAATGAACTACCTCTGACTCTTGACCAAGTTGCTGAACTTCTTGAAAAAATAAAAGAGACTTGCAAATCTTCATCAAGCCAAACTTAAGTCTGAGAAAGAGTTGGATAGCATGACATTTGGCTCAAAGGGTGGCTCAGCAGAAAGAGTTTGAAGAACTTGAAGCTCTGGAAAAAAATTATTGAAAGAACAAAAAGGCAGTATAAAGAAAGCTTGAATAAGAGGGATGATAACCCCATCATAGGCATCAAGTACAGGACTGATACATATACAAAGAAAGCTCAAATGACTAGAAATAGAAACCATCAGCCACTTAACTTCAAAACATATCCTGACTTCAGACTAAGTGATGTGGGATTCACTGAATGGGTAGAGATTCGTAAGTTAGCAGCTACAAAGGCTAGCAACTCCATCACTCAACTGCTAAGGAATTTGTTGCCAAATTTTACTAGATCAGAAATTAGTTGAGCTACTGGAAGTTCCCCCATCATCTGAAAAAGAAAACGGTTACAAGGGACAAGAAGAGAACAAGAGTTAACATTGATGAAATACTTGTTTCCAAGGACCGATAGTTAATGGGTTAGAGAGGAACCTAGTTCCTCCTCTATGGGTGCAGGTCACTAAAGGTCGAGTCATGTCAATTCTTGAAACTGGTCTGATCTTCTTTAATGGAAATTGGCAAATGTGCTTTCAAAGACTGAGTGAACTCCCACTGGCTTCCACCACTCAGCTGATCAGATTATACAAAACCATTCAGCTAACCTCTCAAGTGGCCAAGGACTTTGTTGCTCAAATGTTGATGGAAATTGAAGGAAGACCTGACTTCAAGCAGGCTTACGAAATTGTCAAAAAGAACTTAGATGGGTTGAACTAATGTAATAAAATATGTTGTAATCAATTAATTGAAGTTCTTATTTTGTTTAAGTGACTATGAAATTATGTGTAAGAATAAGTTATTTTGCTCACTTACAATAATTTAGACTTAGCATAATTTATATCGAAGGGGGAGATTGTTGGGCCAATTCAGTGCCCAATGGTCTCTGACTAGATTTGAACAAAAATTAACCTAAGTTAGCTTAAAACCCCTGATAAGATATCAGCTGACAAGAAGACTCGCTGAAGCATAGCTTCAGCGAGCAACCTCAGAAGAAGTTCAAGTCATAGGCATTGTCAATGAAGTCAAAAACCACTTGAGAGATATTCATTAGCTGAGATGGATATAGCTGATATGTAGAATGAACTAGCTGAGGGTGAAAGTGAATCAGAGGATGACAATACTTTGATTCACTCGATTACTCATTGATACAACCAACTGAACTTAGCTCTGAATCTCTTAGATTAGATTAGGCGGGATTAATTTGATAAAGCAAAAGAGTGGCACAAAAGGTCTTTCAAATTAAAGCATTGTCAAAGTACGAATTGGTGAAAAAGATTGTGTACAGTTGGTAGAACTATTCACAAACGTAGAGTTGACATGTTTCCAAGAATAGAACAACCTTACAAGCAAATGTACTTCTCTGTTAGATTGTTGACACATGTCAACTACCCAAGATCAAGTCAACCTCGTACAAGTATAAAAAAGAATGTTGGTCCAGAGTAAATGTGATCGTTTTGTTGAGGCAACATTGACGAGATCTTCTAATGTTTTAATGATGACAAATAAACCTTCGAAACACATAAAATAACAAACGTTAGCCAAAATTCCCCAACATTCGCATCTACTCCTGACTCGCTGCCCACGCGTCAACGCGTGGGCGACGCGCCAGGGTTCTGTGAATGTTGGGACGAATTTTGAAAGTCGGCTTTCCCCTTACCCGACAAATGTGGATCTTTCAATTTAGATATGAATATGTTTTGTGCTTAGTTGAGAACACTCGAAATGAGTTTCGGGATTAGAGAGATCCTACTTTTAAAATACCCGCTTATGGGAAAACGCCAACTCATGTTTTCTAACTCTCACCTCTAACCAAGGCTTTCTAAACCTAGGAGGTTTATATATTTCTCGTAATATCAAGTAAAAGCATTCATATGCTCATAGCCCATGCTTACGTCTTCTCTAATCACGCAACGGGTTTACTCCCTTATTGGTCAATCTAAGTTAAAGGTCACTTTGCGTAAACGCATCCTTTCCCGCATGGGATATGCTTTACATCAAGGCAAAGCACTTGGCTTGTTTGTACCAAGGTGTTAGTTGAGAAGGTCGAGTTGTGGAAAGTCACGAGTTATGAGATTATGGATTCTCGACGTTGAGTTACTTGAGATTATAAGTAACCTTTGATTTTCTCAACTCATAATCACAATTGTCTAAACCTTTTTCTTTCTTAATGACAATTGGATTATTTCTTAATCTCCTCTTAATCACATTTTACATAGCCTAATCTTATCCCCAACACTTTCTAAATATTCTCTTACACCTCTTACACCTTTACACCTTTGACTTCACAAACTCCCACACAAAGATTCCCCTTTTACAATATTCCCAATGAAATTGTCAAAAAGAACTTAGATGGGTTGAACTAATGTAATAAAATATGTTGTAATCAATTAATTGAAGTTCTTATTTTGTTTAAGTGACTATGAAATTATGTGTAAGAATAAGTTATTTTGCTCACTTACAATAATTTAGACTTAGCATAATTTATATCGAAGGGGGAGATTGTTGGGCCAATTCAGTGCCCAATGGTCTCTGACTAGATTTGAACAAAAATTAACCTAAGTTAGCTTAAAACCCCTGATAAGATATCAGCTGACAAGAAGAAGTTCAAGTCATAGGCATTGTCAATGAAGTCAAAAACCACTTGAGACATATTCATTAGCTGAGATGGATATAGCTGATATGTAGAATGAACTAGCTGAGGGTGAAAGTGAATCAGAGGATGACAATACTTTGATTCACTCGATTACTCATTGATACAACCAACTGAACTTAGCTCTGAATCTCTTAGATTAGATTAGGCGGGATTAATTTGATAAAGCAAAAGAGTGGCACAAAAGGTCTTTCAAATTAAAGCATTGTCAAAGTACGAATTGGTGAAAAAGATTGTGTACAGTTGGTAGAACTATTCACAAACGTAGAGTTGACATGTTTCCAAGAATAGAACAACCATACAAGCAAATGTACTTCTCTGTTAGATTGTTGACACATGTCAACTACCCAAGATCAAGTCAACCTCGTACAAGTATAAAAAAGAATGTTGGTCCAGAGTAAATGTGATCGTTTTGTTGAGGCAACATTGACGAGATCTTCTAATGTTTTAATGATGACAAATAAGCCTTCAAAACACATAAAATAACAAACGTTAGCCAAAATTCCCCAACATTCGCATCTACTCCTGACTCGCTGCCCACGCCTCAACGCGTGGGCGACGCGCCAGGGTTCTGTGAATGTTGGGACGAATTTTGAAAGTCGGCTTTCCCCTTACCCGACAAATGTGGATCTTTCAATTCAGATATGAATATGTTTTGTGCTTAGTTTAGAACACTCGAAATGAGTTTCGGGATTAGAGAGATCCTACTTTTAAACTACCTGCTTATGGGAAAACGCCAACTCATGTTTTCTAACTCTCACCTCTAACCAAGGCTTTCTAAACCTAGGAAGTTTATATATTTCTCGTAATATCAAGTAAAAGCATTCATATGCTCATAGCCCGTGCTTACGTCTTCTCTAATCACGCAACGGGTTTACTCCCTTATTAGTCAATCTAAGTCAAAGGTCACTTTGCGTAAACGCATCCTTTCCCGCATGGGATATGCTTTACATCAAGGCAAAGCACTTGGCTTGTTTGTACCAAGGTGTTAGTTGAGAAGGTCGAGTTGTGGAAAGTCACGAGTTATGAGATTATGGATTCTCGACGTTGAGTTACTTGAGATTATAAGTAACCTTTGATTTTCTCAACTCATAATCACAATTGTCTAAACCTTTTTCTTTCTTAATGACAATTGGATTATTTCTTAATCTCCTCTTAATCACATTTTACATAACCTAATCTTATCCCCAACACTTTCTAAATATTCTCTTACACCTCTTACACCTTTGACTTCACAAACTCCCACACAAAGATTCCCCTTTTACAATATTCTCATCTAATTTATACATTCCCCATATACACTTCTCTACACACACATACTTTCACATACAACTCACATACATATACCTTTTCATTCAAAATACACACACTTCACTCACATACCCTTCTTCACATACACAAGGCTCCCCATCTAATCATCTTACATATTCCTTACATTCTTACACACATCATATCCAACCAACTTATTCCTTACACTTCCAACAACTTTATTTTCAAAAGACACACACTACTCTCACAACCATCTATTCTCTACACACACTAGCCAACTCACCCTTAGGCTCCCCATCACATCATCTTTTATATTCCTTACACACATCTCATCAAACCTTATATTCCCTTACACATACAACTTGTCATAATTCTCAAATTTCAGGTCAATTCATTATTCCCGACATTTCCTATTCATTAAATTTCAATTCAACATTTCACGTAAACAGGGTTTACGGGTATCCATTTGACGAGACCGGGTAGGTTAAGTCACATTTTCAATCATCGTACATTTCCTAGACTAGGGTTAGTCTACATTGCATCACGACATCATTTGCATTCTATTCCACTTGTAAATATATATTTTCAAGTTACCCTTATTTATTTATTTGTATATAAATAATAAGACAAGTTATTAATTTTTAACCTAATGTACCAAACAAATTCCACTAGTGCACTAATATATTTTTATATTAGTTATTTTTCCATTTAGGTTATAAAAATATACTTTATTTATTTTTGGTGATTAACCAAATAATAAACATTTACTTGAACCTATATACCAAATAAAAGTATAATAATAAAGCAATACCTATCAAAATACCCAATGTGTATGAAAATTATATTTTTATAATTTTTACGACTTTATTATATCCCGTATAGTCCCGATATATTTTACGTTTAGTTAACCCGGTACACGATAACGCTAAAAATACCAAACGATGCACTAAACGGTACCCCGTAAATCAAATTGTGGGACAAAATTGACTAACCACCCACCTCTTCATGAGGTGGCCGGTTTTGGTGTCACTAGGGACACTTGTGTCTCTCATAATCACCCAACTATTTTACCACTATCTCTTATACTTCACTAGTAACTTTTACATGCAAAATCTAAGATCAAAAAAATTTATATCTCTTGCTTTCCTCTCCCTTGTGCTCGTTCCAATTTCAAGACCAAGAAGGAACCAAAATTTTTCAAGTTTCAAGTTATTTACAAGTAGTAGATACATCCATTACAAGGTTTTGAGATATAAACCTATGGATTGTTAGGTTTTTACATTTTAAAAGAGTTAAGGCTTCCAAGTAAGTGAACCACTAATTTTTCTATAAATTTCACCATGAAATCCTTGTTAGGTTTATGTAGAAATTTCATTTTTGAACTTGCCTATGAAGTCTATACCACAAAAACCTAATTTTCTATCATTTTATGTGAAAAATGGAGTTCTTATGAAATATTGGTGAAGTGATTGAAGTGGTGATATTAGGGAACCCATGACACCCTAAGAAGGTGTATGGTAGATTAAGGGATGAGTTGTTGTTGATAGTAGTGAATTTGGACATGTACAAACCAAGTTATATCATTTTTGGAACACTATATAAACAATCTGTCCATATTTTTAAAGTTAGAAAAATTCAGTGAGTCTTGGTTTATTTTGGACCTAAGATATAGAAAATACATCCTTAGATGAAACTATGGCCTTTTGAACCACTAAAAACGGACCTATAACGAAGAAGTTGTGTTAAAAACAAGTTACAACTAAACTTACGTAAATTTCCGGAAAATAGTTGCTGATGTACGAAATGTTTTGGTCAAAAACGAGCCTTAGACCTTTTCAAAACTTGCCAAACTACTGAAATTATGTTAGTATATCTTTTTACCTTTTCGGGGATATAAAGAACTTGAAAATCGGCCTTATAACGAATTAGTTATGATTTTTCGAAAGTTATTAATTTCATATATAAGTTACCAGCACTATTTCAGAAAATATTCTAAGTATACTTATAAACACCTATGTTGAGAGCTATTTTCCCGTCAATTGACTCAGTTTTAGAGTATTGGACCACAAGGAACAAAATTTAGAGCACCTTGCCAAGTTTTCAAATCAAAAAGCCGTTCGTTATTTGGACTTAAGATGAGTATTTTACAGTCATCCAAATATTTATAAAATCTGCCCAGAAATGACAGCTTTAGTGTAAAATACCAAACTTCTCGACCATTTTGCTTAAAATCTAGACACTTTGAGCAAAACTTCACTTCTAAACATTTTGAGGCCTGGTGCTAAGCTTTCCAGAAATACAAATTTTACTTCCTAACTCTCAATATTCACTGTTTTACAACTAATTTTCCGAAGCCATTTTTGACCGTACTTCCAAAATTTCTAAGTGTTATATTTTACGTCAAACACCTATATTTCACTATATAACTATTATATAACATTGTTAAACCATATAAAAATGTAATAATCACCATGACCATATACGAGGATGTAATTTATATTTTCGCCAACAATATATATTTTGAGTACAAAAACGAGTGGTATAGATATTAGTGCAAGTGCATACATAAACCGAATTTATAATCTAAAATAGATTACTTGCATTCATTATAGGTTGCGATTAGGAGATTGCACCTTATTACCACAGTTAATACCTTTATGTTCATACCGTACCTTAAGGTGAGTTTTCATAGTCCCGTATGCATTCTTTTATTGTTTTCAAATCTCACGGGGGAGAATACATTGCACCATTTTTCCATACGGAACTAAGTATACCAAACCATATACAATGCTTAAGTTACCACCTTGCCTATGAAAGTTCCCCTATTATCATGAACCGTTAATTGTATTTAAGCGAGAGTGAGTGGATAGATCTATTGAGGGTGACGCCTCCATCCGTGTTGGGGTTACCAACAGTCAAGCGGATGCATTTCATTTTTATTCATATTAGAGTGTCTGGCAAAACACTCTTTAGGGCCATTCCATACAGTCAAGCTTCGGGGTCATGAGCTTAAGTGCTATTGTATTATTTTTCTTTAACATGTGACGGGTAGTCATACATATATACTTATGGTTTCCGTATAACTTCCATTTTATAAACCTATGATTTCTCACCAACATATTGTTGACGTTTTAGCAATGTATTTTCAGGTAACTAGAGTAACATCATGTGACTTGCATTGGACAAACATGGAGTCAAAGATTGACGCGTCTCACTGTTTTTATACCAATGCACTTATCTATCGTTTGATCTTGTTGTTTTATTTTCAATAAATGTATAAGACTATTTGGGACCTTTGTTGTAAACCTTTATGTTTTAAATAAAATGATCAAACGTTGTATTTACAAAACGACACTTTAGGTCGTTCAATGTAACCTTGTATGAGATGCCTTGATAGTTACACCCAGGAATTCAATTCCGCTGCCATATTACAGGTAAATTCAGGGTGTGACAATAGGATTCTTGCGTTGTGATTTGAGGCCTAGTCTAGCTAGCAAGCGTTTTGCGTGTATGTCCACTTGATTTGATTATGAATGTAAACCTATGATCTCACCAGCGAAAGCTGACTTTTAGCACGTTTTCTCAGGTAATTTAGTGATGATTTGGATGCTTGGATTGGAGGCTTGGCTTGGCGATATGGTTTAAGGATCTACTTTTCTAAAAACTCTGATATGTATTGTGGACCTACTTTTATTTCTTTTGGGCCTTACTTTGGTGAATTTGGGATGAATGTAAACTTTAAAACCCCGTTTGGATGTGTTTTTACTCATGTTTACTTTATCTCGTTCTTTTATGACTTGTGTTGGATAGCAATCCCCGTAACACCTCGAAAGTTTGTTGAGTCTTCCGCTGTACCAAATTTTGGGGGTGTTACAACAATCAAATCATAATCTTCATTTGGAATCAAGGTGAAAACCCTAACCAAATTAGAACAAAATAAACAATAAAAATTAAAAGATACGAATACTTGTACCTTCCACTAATCAATTCTTTATAAACCTGATTTGTGTTGTCGTGTTCGTTGATGGTGGTTTGGATTCGTGTTGTCGTGGGTGGGTTTTTGGGGTTTTGATGATAAAATTAGTGTGTGTTTTTTGATGATGAAATTAGTGTGGCTGGGGAAGAAGGTTCCAGGGGTGTGTAGATGGGGGAAAATATCTATAGTGGTCTTACGGGGAAGCAGCCAATAAGAATGCGCATTTTGTAAAACGGGATATTTGGGTTTTAGTATCTTAACTACATATAATTGAAAAACAGTCAAAGGTGAAAAGTGAAAAAGTGGAAAACTGAAATTTCAATCAATGCCCATTTTACCCTTATCAACCAATAAATGTAAATCTGCACTCATTCATTTTTTCAATTGTTTCTCTCTCATAAACACACACAAAAGCTCATCCTCTCACCTCTCACACACACACCAAACAAAAAGGCTCTCATTTCACCACCACCTCCCAAAGCTCAGCCTATCACCATCACCGGTGACCCCTACCGCCACCGTGACTCTCACTACCGAGAACCCCACCACCATAACCCACCACAATGAGACCCACCGCCACCCACTAATTTTTTAGGGATCTTTTTTNNAAAAAAAAAAAAAAAAAAAAAAAAAAAAAAAAAAAAAAAAAAAAAAAAAAAAAAAAAAAAAAACATGTCCAGCGACATTTTTTTAAATAAATCTGAATTTTTATGTATATTTTTAAGTTGAATTTTTTAAAAGTTTTACCTAAAATCAAATTTTTCATTTTTTTAATTATTTTTATTAGTATTCGTGGGTCTTAATTTTTAATTCTATAATTATGTTTTTTTTTTTTGAGTTTATTTTTTAATAAGTTTTTATAATTAATTTGATTTTTGTATTTTTTTAATATGGGTTTTCCGGAGTTTTATTTATTTATTTATTATTTTATTTTTTTTAATAATAAAATAGGTTTTTGGGTGTTTTCTTTTAGTGAGCTCGATGATATGGTTTGAGGTCAATGATATATACTTCATTTATGTTTAATGTTTTAGATTCAAATGAGTTGTTTGAGGCATTGAAATGATATGGATCTAAAGATGATATGATGTTTGACGGGGTTGTGTTGATGGTGTTCATGGTAGAAGTTTTGTGGTTGCTATGTTATCTAAAGTCTTTATAAAAACCAAAGATACTTTCATAGTGGTCTTATGTTAGGCCGAATCTGGCCTATGGGTTGTTTTCTATACTTGGCAACGATGATTATAATAATATGCTTTTTTGTAGCTTGGCTAGGCAAACTAGGATGTTTCATGCCATGATATTATTATATTGCACATACAATTAATCTGAGCCTCTCTTTGTTTTAGTGATGGTTAAATCTTAATCTTAACTACTTGTAATGGAAAAATAGTCAATGCGAAATTTTAATTTTTGGTCAATGCATATAATACTCTTGTGAAACTCCTTGTAAAACTGAATTGCTTAATAAAGGAAATAGTTAAATATGCGAAGTTAATAAAGGAACCAATATGCGAAGTTAATAAAGTTGAAAAAAGTCAACATGTGTAACATACGGAAACATACTGGCATGCAAATTATAAAGTTAAATTTGGAATTAACTAAGGAAACAAATGTCATTATACAGCCTTACAAATATGCGATTTGCTGTGTGGAATTAACTAAGCTGGAAAATTCAAATTAATTTTTGTTACAAACACATGCATGCATCCACATTTAGCCAATTGATCAAATGTAAACGTATGTAGAAAAAAAAGAAGGATTTCCTGACGAGAAACATGGGTTACTTTAAAAGAAAGCAAGAAGGTGCGCGCAAGGATATCGAAGCGTGCTTTTGGTGTGCTCCAAGGACGTTGGGGTATACTACAACAACCGGCACGACAAATGGGGAAATTGCCAAGATACGACGAACATGTATACAATGCATTATTTTGCATAACATGATCCTAAGATCAAAAGTTTAAACTCCGTGAATATGGCAGAATGTGGGTGCGATCGACCCCAAATTTGAGTCAACCAAAGGTGGATCGACCAGGTGTGATACGCAGATGGCAAGACAAAGAAAATGCGCAGCGCATCAGCGCGATACCGACTACAAACGAGACCTTCATGTTAGCAATGTTTGGCAGAAACGTTTCAACGCCAACAACACCGGAAGATGAATATTCCGAAGACGGATGAATAAGTGTTTGTAATTCGTTTGTTTTTAATTTTCATATGTTTCGCAGTCGTTTTTCTTATTATTTTATATTTCCGTATTGTAAGTTTAAAGTTTTAATGTTATTTGGTTTAACTAAATGGAATTGTTGGTTTAGTTTAGGGGTGGGTGAATGTGAAAATAATTGAATAACCTGAGTTATTGCTGGAGATTGTTGCGGGTGTTGAGTTATTGTTTTAAGGTTCATTGTGTTAAAGCTGAAGGTGGCGCTGACGTGGCATCCAGCTTCCTTTTATTTTATGTACGTTATGCTTGGGAGTGTCCATAGAGGGAAACAGAAGAAACAAACCCTTAGTGACATATTGACTTTAACAAAAAGAAATGATTTGCACTTAATCTTAAAATCTTTGGTCTAAATAAACGATTTTGCACTCGTAATAAAGGATTGCACTTACATTTGGTCTATGTTGAAAATAAACGATTTGCACTTATCTTGTATTAAAAAACGATTTGCATTTATATTTAAATACATTCCTAAACTATTTTTATACGTATGGAACAGAGTATTTGTAAATTACACCATTGGCATAAGTTTCAAATAAGTTTCAAAAATTGTCATATACACCAATCAGTTATCTCCACTTTCCATATGACTCACCAATTCAGTTATCTCATTCATTTGACTAAATTCATTTGACATTCTTTGTTTTTTCTTATTACTCGTAATTCCATATTTACAAGTCAATGACAGACATTCATTTGAACATTCCATATTACTCATCCATTAAGGACATTCATTGACATTCCATATTTATATACGTCCATGTGACTTTGTTATTTTTAATGTGATTAATAAAGATGGAGTATCAATTTCTAATGACTTTATTTAATTAGTTTTTTTTTTTTTTTTTTTTTTTTTTTTTTTTTTTTT
>LBNU01008293.1:60389-114218 GCA_014162995.1 Artemisia annua
TTAACGCAGCGTTAAGGGGATAACGTCCCCCGTTAACGCTGCGTTAACGTGGGGACTGCAGCCGTAACGCAGCCAATAACGCAAGAAAAAAACCCAATAACGCAGGTGGTGCGTTATGTCTGTGCATGCTCTTAGCTAAGAGAAAAGGACCACATGGCTCCACACAAGCATTTAATAATGTTATTTTTTATGTGGAGCCCACAAATTTCCACTAATTCCTCTATATCCACAAGCCATATAATATGTCTCTCTCCCCATATAGAGGCATTAACATGCATGGGCCCACGTAGGACCCACATGGTCTCTTAGCTAAGGAAAAAAATAAACACCCAGAGACATATTTTTGTGTACTTAAAAGATGTATAGATGATGAAGACTTCACGCAGTTGGACAAATGAAGACCAAAATTTGACAATAAGTGACTTATAAATACCAAATCAAAAAACGAAATACTATTTTATAGAGCCGCATAAAAGAATTTTTTGACAGATGTACTGTATAGATGATAGATTTGACACAATTACATAAATAAAAAATAAAATAAAAAATAAATAAATAAATAAATAAATTGAGGCTAACTGCCTAAAAAATACTAATCTAAAAGATGAAGCTATTACGAATATGGATATTACTTTTAAATTACAATTAATACTTTTTTACTTCTTCATTATTATTATTGGAATTCAAATAGAAAAATGAGTTTGAAAGATTTGCTACCGACGACAAGCTACTAAAATCTTTTATATAATAAAACAAAACCCTTATTGGGAATTTTTCATTTCAAAAAAATTGGAACCATACCTTATTTAGTAATAATTTTATTTAAAAAAAAAAAGATTATTTTCTTATTAAGTAACATTTTATATTTATCCATAACACAAGTAGAAGATAAATACAAAGAATATAGATAAGATATTTAAAAAAATATATATATATTTTCTTATTAGGTAACATTTTATATTTATCCACAACACAAGTAGAAGATAAATACAAAAAATATAGATAAGATGCAATTAACTATAGGATTAAAAATTTTAAATAATTATTAAAAAAAAAAAAGAAAAGAAAAAACCCGCGCGTGCGCGGGCATTATAACTAGTAAAAACTTAAAACATATAAATGGAAGTATTGAAACTTAACATCGATATTATCTATAAAATAAAAATAGTCAAAGTGAAAACTCATAAGTATTGAAACTTAACATCGATATTATCTATAAAATAAAAATAGTCAAAATAAAACATATAAATGGAAGTATTGAAACTTAACCGATTTTTATTATGTCCAAGAACATGATTATTTGCAGTTGAAGTATCATGATGGAACATGGTAAGATTTAAAGCATAAGTACATGCATGATAATAAAACATAAGTGCAAAAATATATCGTCATGGCATTTGTATAGCATAAATGGTTTCTCACTCTACACGACAAACAATCCTTTTGTATATTTTTGTTATTCTTATTAGAACACGTCACACTTAACCAAAATTCATAATTGATATAAGTAATATTTTATTTTCAATTTCACTAAATGTTTTATATGTTCTATGATATATGTTAAGAATTTTTGCTTGAGTTGAATTAACGCATGTTATAACCGTTTGCAATTACATTTTGATCTTGTCACGTTCTATTTTGAATGTTACACGAAACACTTACCACAATATTGCATATCGCTAATTGTATGCCGCTAGGAATTTCCGTTGCTATGCACGGGTACTCGTCTAGTATAGTATAATGAGATAGTGGTTTAAAACAAGGACCAAACTTTCATTAGTTTTTCTCTTAGGCTAGTAGGCAAGGTGACTACACCTTCACCATACACATCAGCGCCACGTCAGCTTTCTCTCTCCTCTCACTTCCCTTCACCACTCTTCACCTTTTAGAGGGCAAGGGAACCTATAACTTCACCTTTTATTAAATACCCACTTTATAAAAATATACCCCACTAAATACCCTACACACACTCACACACAAAATAAAAAAATAATAAAACAAGTGAGATGGGCCCTTTTTTCTTCTTTTTCAATTAGTGAACCTTTCACCAAATATTGTTTCGGTATAAGTGCCTAGCGCTTGATCCATGTTAGAAGGCAAGGACTTGCTGCGTGATGTGGGGCCCCTAGGTGAAAGTTTCACACCCTTGCCTTTCAGTCTTAAATCTGTGATGTGAAATACCAAAACTACCCTTTCAGTGGCACGTGAAAGTCTGTGATGACTTTTTAGTCAGTCATACTTTTTCTCAAATCTCGTTTCTTCTAATTTAACACCCAACTGGACGTGTAAAAAAAAAAAAAAAAAAAGGGGGGGACGAACTAGCATATACCCTATACAACAAGGACCAATAAATAAAAAGAACTTAACATCCAAACTTTATCTTCCTAAGAAAGGGGAGGGGGGTTTAGCTTATAGTTTTTGCAACGCTATAATAATGGCGTTCTCAAACACATTATCACCATCATCTTTATACAAACTAAACCCTCTTTTATTTTCTTCTCATCGTCGTCACCCTACTGTCGTTTTATCAAGATTCCATCTTCGTATTATGAAGCCAAGATATGTAACATCAGGTAAATATTACTCAATATTATTTTATTTATTTATATGTTAAAAAAAGATTTAGACATTAATGTTGGATGTTGCTGTTGTTGGGTTTCAGCAGCTGTTGCATCGGATAATGGAGTGTTTACTTCTCCTGAGGTTGCAAAGTCTTTTGATTTTACTAATGAAGAGAAGATTTATAACTGGTATTATTATTATTATCTCTTTTTACTTCAGTTTTAGTATTAGTGTGATTTATCTTGTTTTATTTGTAAAATGTATCTTGACGTAGTCCCAAAATAAGTTTCCGCTTTTGGAATGAAAGTTATAAATATTAAAGGGCGCGTAAAAATTCTCTTATTTTCTATCTCTAGTTTTGTAAAAATTTGGAAGGGAAATTTATCTCCACAAAACACTTAAAAATATAGAAAACGCGTTTAGTTGATATTTGTATTTTCTATTTTGAAGAAGGGGAAAGAGGGTTGTGGGTTACAAAAGAAAACAAGGAAAAAAACTAAAATTTGTTTTGTAGTTTTCCTTGTTAAGTTAGGAAATAGGGGATTTTGTGTTTTGCAAAACATTTTGTTCAAAAACGTTGATTTGAACGCGATCTCTGTTTTCCTTGTTTTTCACAAAACATTTTGTAGAAAAAAAGGGTGTTTTCCCCCAACTAAACGCACCCTAAAGTTCCCGTATTACCCATTATTTAAGTTATTATCTGCAAGGCGGAAAAAGAATGCATTAATTTTTGGCCAAACTGCCAAAGGGTAACAATGTCATTTTTTCGTATTGATTACAAGCATATGATGTTTTCCCGGTTTAGGTTACCCGGGGATGGCAACTTTTGTTTTTGACTCAGATGTACACGGCCTAACCGGGTTATCCAGGTGCCCGTTTTTGAACCCTTTTACTAGCGATCCATAAGATGTTTACCTAGTGAGGTTCAAACTTGAGACCTCTTGTGAGGACATCAGGATGCTGACCATTAGGCCAACTTGGTGATGGTTTGCGGCCGTAATGATTACATTATCTTTTTAAACCGTGTTTTTGGGTGGACTATAGTTTTGGGACTTAGGGAGTATATAATTTATCATGTTGGATTAGGCTATGTTATTTATTTGGTTAAGGTGATTGATTTTAGGTGGGATTCAGAAGGGTATTTCAAGCCGCGTTTCGACAGGGGAAAGGAAACTTTTGTTGTTTCAATGCCGCCTCCAAATGTGACGGGTTCGTTGCATATGGGGCATGCTATGTTTGTTACTCTTGAGGTTTGGTAAATGCGTACTACATTAGATAGATGCAATTTGTTTGATTCTAAAAAAAATGTCCTAATTTTTAGTTTTGTAATTAACATTTTAATTGGATGTAATTGTTATTCAGGATATCATGATCAGATACAATCGGATGAAGGGTAGGCCTACACTTTGGCTTCCAGGAACTGATCATGCTGGTATTGCGACTCAGGTTTGGATTAAGATACTTTTTTGTTGCATTTGCATTGCAACCCGTCTTTTAGCAACTTTGGGATAATGACATTTTACAACCACTTTGAAGTTTGTCCATGATTTGAATTGCTATGACATCTATGGTCTAGCTTAAGTGCATACGATTGACAAGTGGTTTAGCTTTGTCTCCTGAGCTGAGCTAACAAGTTCTATCTGACATGATTTTGTGTCATGATTAAGCATTTTTTGACACATTTTCTGTCTTGTCCTATAGTTTATGCCATTTATCACATCTGTTCTGAGCAAGTCAAAGGGATCCATGCTATAATAACCTAGTATCTTAAAATCGTAATTATTAATTATATATTGCGGTATTGCACCATAAGATTAGCATGTGTGTAAGCAAGTGAGATCTTGCCAGCAGATGTAATAAGTTATATTTCTGCATGTTCTATTCTTAGTGTACTTATTGATAGCTTAAAAAACATTACTTTCAGCTGGTTGTAGAAAGAATGTTGGCCTCTGAAGGCATAAAGAGGACTGAATTGGGTAGAGAGGAGTTCACAAAACGAGTTTGGGAATGGAAGGAGAAGTATGTCTTTTATCTTGGTCTCAATGTGTTATTAGCATTTAAAATAGGTCCCTTTTGTTCACTGTGGATATTTAGTTTCTGATGCTCCTATTGGTATTTCAATCTGGCATATTTGCCCATTGAATTGTTATTTTAGTTTGTTAATTAGGCTTGCTTATGACAGATGGTAGACAAATCCTACTAAAATCTTCAAGGTGGCTTTCTAATTTATTGTATTTGTTTTTTTATTTATACAGTAAATGACAGCTAATTGCTCCATCTCACCAAGTCAATCAAAGTAAATTTTTGAAAACATATAGGGAACGGAATCACACTGAATAAGTAACATTTTTAAATATAAGGGAGTCTCAGTAACCCATTTCCCTCCTAACTTTGGGAATCTCTTTGTCGGTTGAGCTTTATGTGTGTATTCTTTATCATTTACTTTCACCATTTTGATCAGTTAGCAAGTTATGTATAAAAGTTATATTAGTTACGCAACTCATGCATTGTTTAACCCAACTAATCCAGCTTCTTTTAGATATACATGTGTTTCTTTTTGGTTTGAATAACTAATTGCTTGACATATCCATGTCCTCTTTGATCTTTCTTCCTTTTTGGTTTAAATAGTTTACAGCCATAAAGTTTAGATATAAGGCTCATTAAGTAACTTTTAATTAAATCCGGCAAAGTTTCTAACCCTTGAATAATATATTGCAAACCTAGTTTTTCCTTGGTTTAAGATTAGTAATCACCTCTTTGTGGACTCTGTGCATCACATTTCAGTGATATACTTGTTAAGTTCTTATTATTTTTCGTCCAAAATTTTTATTTGTTACTTTCTACGATAATCTGTTTTGGATTTATCTGAAGATATGGAGGAACCATCACCAATCAAATAAGGCGACTTGGTGCTTCTTGTGATTGGACGAGAGAACATTTTACTCTTGATGAGCAGCTAAGTCGTAAGACAGATTGCTATCTAATTCTCATCCCCTTTTATTTGATAACTATGTTCACATATTTAATGACATTAAATATGTATTCTAGTTATCTTGTTTTCTTAATTATCAGCAACAAAATTCTAGTCATCTTAATGTTTTCTGTGGTGCTTTTCTTAATTATTGCAGGAGCTGTTATCGAGGCATTTATCAAGCTTCATGAGAAAGGGCTTATCTATCAAGGTATAACTTTCTTCTATTATATTCTCCTCTTTTTATGTTCGACTTTAATTCTGTATCCTAGAGTATTTAGCAAACAACATAATGAAAGTTATTACCAAAGATATTTAACAGACAATGAACTTGCTGCTGAGTAACTCTATATTTGATTTCTTGTAGGCTCTTACATGGTCAACTGGTCCCCAAATTTACAGACTGCAGTTTCTGACTTGGTATATTGAATCACTTATGATCAGTTTGCAATACACTGTCACTGCTTTTAGGCTCCCGAATTAATATGATCATTCATACCTCTTTAGGAAGTTGAATATTCTGAAGAACCTGGTGCTCTATATCATATCAAATATCGTGTTGCTGGAGGTTCGAAGTAAGTGGCCCATATTTTTATATCATGTTTACTTGTATTTGCGTGTTTGAAAAGGCATTAAATTTGTTTAATGAATTACTATGTAGGAGCGACTTCCTAACAATAGCCACCACACGGCCGGAAACTTTATTTGGTGATACAGCTGTTGCAGTGAATCCTGAGGTATAATTGCTCACATCATAAATGTTCCTGTTTTGCATCCATTAATAATTGGATTACTACAACCATTACAGGACGAAAGATATGCTAAATATATTGGAAAGTCTGCCATTGTTCCAATGACATTTGGTCGTCATGTCCCAATTATTGCTGACAAGGTACTCATGTTGTAAACTTTGTTACAGAAAAGAAAACGAAAAAGATGATATATTCACATGCGACCCTGCCATATTTTTATATGCAGTATGTAGATAAAGATTTTGGAACTGGAGTTTTGAAGATAAGCCCTGGGCATGATCACAATGATTACCTTCTTGCTAGAAAGCTTGGTCTTCCGATACTTAATGTCATGAACAAAGACGGGACACTGAACCAGGTTGCAGGATTGTATAGGTGGTTTACAAATTATTAATTTTAATTATTTATTCATTTTTTTATGGATAAATTATGAAATGACATGGATTTTGCATTTGTTAAAAACAGCGGTCTTGATCGTTTTGAGGCACGAAAAAAATTGTGGGCAGAACTTGAAGAAACAGGCTTAGCTGTTAAGAAAGAAGCTCATACATCAAGAGTTCCTAGATCTCAACGTGGTGGAGAAGTGAGTTTTTATTTATTTATTTTGGTCTTCTATAATTTTTTTTTAATCTAGTTAAACATGTGCTTAGGTGGTGTTTGGACTTTGGATAATAGTGTCCGGATGTTCTTCTGCCTTTTGAGTGTTTGAAATCGTTTGTGAATTTAAAGAAAACATCTACCAATAGTATAATTCTTTTAAAAAAGTTAAAAGACTGGTTGTGAAATAAAAATAAAAGCTGCTTATGCTAGGTTTCGGAAAGGGCTAAATAAATATTTATGAAATTGATTATTTTCCTGTTAAATAATCAGACAATACGCAGCAAAATCTGTTTATCCGTAATCAGATATTTAGTTCCAGATATACTAATTCTTCCAGTAACCAGATCATAGAGCCACTGGTGAGCAAACAATGGTTTGTGACCATGGAGCCTTTGGCTGAGAAGGCCCTTGAGGCAGTGAAAACAGGAGAACTAACCATTATGCCGGAAAGATTTGATAAGGTATTTACCATATCTTTAGTCATCATTGTGGTTTTATATATGATTTAGAGCTTTGTAGTTTATAACTTATTTGATTTGTTTTGGTACTTTCAGATATACAACCACTGGTTATCGAATATTAAGGATTGGTGTATAAGCAGACAACTTTGGTGGGGACACAGGATTCCTGTGTGGTATATTGTGGGTAAAGACCCTGAAGAAGACTATATAGTTGCCAGGAGTACAGATGAAGCTCTTAAAAAAGCTCAACAAAAGTATGGAAAGAATGTCGAGATATATCAAGATCCAGATGTTCTTGACACTTGGTTTTCAAGGTTTGTTTAGATGATAAACCTTAATGGAGATTTGAACTTACTGTTTTTTTATTATGTTCTTTTACTAGATTAGGATTTTATGTCAGTAGATACAATACTTACTCTGAGCATTCTGACATGCCTAATTGTTGGCAATCTTTGTAGTTCTTTATGGCCCTTCAGTACTTTGGGATGGCCTGATGTGTCTGCAGATGATTTTAAACGGTTCTACCCAACATCAGTGCTTGAAACAGGGTATATCTGCTTCTTCCGTTCCTATATATTTTAGTATACGAAAATAGTTTTTGGTTGCTTACAGTGATGACTTTTTTTGCCGATTATCATTATATGTTTCTTTGTGTGTGGTTTCTATGTTGTTGTGTGTCTGTAGTACATTGGCTTGTAAATATTTCTGATTCTTTTTTACAATGTGTATTTTGACTAAGTGATAGGCTCTTACGGTTCAGATTCTTCTTATCATCCCAATGCTCTAAATTTCTCTTATTGAAAATGGAGTCACCACTAGCTTATTTTCCAACAGCGGGTGCAAAAACATTAATATTGTAGCTATGAAATAAAGTTATAATCATAATATGATTTATGAATAAAAAGTGTATTTTCCAACAGCGGGTGCAAAAACATTAATATTGTAGCTATGAAATAAAGTTATAATCATAATATGCTTTATGAATAAAAAGTGTTTATAAATAACAGAAAATGATGTAATTCCATATAAACATAGAGTTTAATAGGTTTAGGGGTTAATTTATTATATTATTAAACTTGAAGGCGTATTAAATTATAAAGTTTAACTGGTTTATAGGCTATTTTGTATTATTAGTAAATTTAAAGGGGTGTTTTTGAATATACTAAGGGTGTGTAAATAAAAAGATTAACGGGTTTAAGGGCTATTTTATGTTGTGTTAAAGTTAAGGGGCAATTTTATGTTGTGTTAAAGTTAACGGGTGTCTAAATATGAACAGTGTTAACAGTGTTAGTTTGCATGTTTTGAAAATTAAGGCTAAGGGGGCTCTTTATGTTGTGTTAAAGTTAAGGGGGGTGATTTTCCATGTTTGAAAATTCACTGTAGATGAACAGTGTTAACAATTTGAAATTTGTTAATTATAGCATTAATAAGTACAAGTCATACCCGTCTTACAAAATAAAAACATCAATCTGGTCAGTATCAATTATTTTTTTAACTTTTACGATCAAGCTTGTTTCGTCTCTGATGTAATGAAAGTATGCTCTATGGTAGTCTTATATCACAAAGGGGTAAATTATGTGTGTAAAATCTGTTATTGGATTTTGGCACTGGAAGAGTTGTTCATTGTGAAGAATATTTTCTTCTCGGAAAAGAGCATGGGCCAAAGGTTGGTGAACTAAGAGTTTTAATTTTCACTCTTTATGTGAACAGGCATGATATTTTATTCTTTTGGGTAGCACGGATGGTGATGATGGGCATTGAGTTCACTGGGACTGTCCCATTTACGCATGTCTATCTGCATGGACTTATTCGGGATTCTCAAGTGAGTATCATTCACTTTACCTATCGTTTATATAATTTATTTGTATAGAAACCTTTCTAATTGTATATAAAATGAAACTATTTCAGGGGAGAAAAATGTCTAAAACTTTGGGAAACGTCATAGATCCCTTAGATACTATCAAAGAGTTTGGCACTGATGCTCTGAGGTTTACACTTGCTTTAGGAACTGTTGGTCAGGTATGTCGATCAATCCACATACATCTTTTCTTATAAATTTGGTAATAATTGTTACTAGCGTACATTCTGATATTTCATTAGCTCAATAACTTGCAAATTACTATTTCTTAATTCCAGGATCTAAATTTATCAACTGAGAGGCTGACATCTAATAAAGCATTTACCAACAAATTATGGAACGCTGGCAAGTTTGTTCTGCAAAATCTACCTGATCGAAGTGATGCATCAGCTTGGGAAACTTTACTAGCCCATAAGGTTTGTTCATATCTCATGTCAAGGTTCTGTCACCACAATTATTGAATAACTGTGAATTACATTTAGAAAGTGCATATCATATTGCAGAGTGTGAACGAACTAGAACATAATCTGTATTTATATAATGCTCTTTATGTGCTTTTTGCATTATGCTTTTCTGTTTACTGACAGTTTACTCATTTACTTAGTTTGATAAGGAAGAGCATCTGCTAGGGCTGCCGTTACCAGAATATTGGGTGGTAAGATAGATTTTATGATGAATTTATATGCAACATAAGCGGGATGATTCTATGTTAGCGAACAGTTAACTTTACTAGTTAACTTCTTGTCCTATTTATATGATATGCAGGTTTCAAAATTGCACATACTAGTTGATGCAGTCACAACAAGTTATGACAAGTTTTTCTATAATGATGTTGCACGGGAAATGTATGATTTTTTCTGGGGTGATTTTGCTGATTGGTACGTATTATTTTTTTAATAATTGTATTGATTGGATTCTGGATTCACACTTTACTAATGTGTCACGGTCCATCTATGGTCAGTTCTGGATCCATTCGCTAATGAGTCAGATCATATCAAATAACTGATTCAGTCCATATGGGACCCGTTGCTAGTTCTACGCCGATGACCCATTTCAAGACTCATTATTGTTGCTTATTGTTTTATGCTTCCCTTGTAGGTATATCGAAGCAAGTAAAGCTCATCTCTACCAATCTGAAGATCAGGCACTTGCTTCTACATCACAGGCAGTTCTTTTATACGTTTTTGAGAACATATTGAAGATGCTCCATCCATTTATGCCTTTTGTTACTGAAGAATTATGGCAGGTAAGTCCTAAGTATCCTATGCATCTAATATCAAGTTGTATGTAATTTTATCATTCTTGAAATCATCGAATCTAATGTTCAATCATGTATCTGTAATACTTTTAGTTAACATTCTTGTTTATTTTTACTGTCTGCAGGCACTGCCTAATAGAAAAGAAGCTCTAATAGTGTCTCCATGGCCACTTACTTCACTTCCAAGGAATCTCACTGCCATAAAAAGATTTGAAAACTTGCAAGCTTTGGTGAGCGTCATATTGGTGTTTTTTACTTTGTCTCAGTTTTTATAGATAACTTAGAATAGTCATCATTCTCTTTGTGTGATGACTTAGACACGAGCAATAAGAAATGCAAGAGCAGAATATTCTGTCGAGCCTGCAAAGCGTATATCTGCATCTATAGTTGCTAATACCGAAGTCATCCAGTATATTTCTGTAAGCATACATTCCTCATCTCAGTTTTCTGATTCATGCAGATCGTAGATGAATAAATGAAGTTTTATTATCATTTTAGATAGTTTACTGTAGATCTTATTAAAATGTAGCTTAGCTTACAAAACTAATTATACACATATGTTGCCTTTAACCGATTATTACAGAGAGAAAAGGATGTATTGGCTCTTCTGTCCAGACTTGATATGACAAGCATCCATTTTACAGATTCTCCTCCAGGTAATAGATCTGTGTGTGTGTATCTGTACATTCTCTTAGCTTTCAAGCATATCTTAGCTTTCAAGCATATTTGTAAATTCTCGGCATCTCTTAAGCATTATTTACTTTGAAATCTACCTTTACAAATATACTCCTATGCTTCCTTTTCCAAAAGCTTTTATTAAGTTATTATTTCTTTAAAATACTTTCTACTAACCTTTACTTGGTCATATTAATCACTTAGCATATCTCAACCTTTTGCCAAAATCTTACTCCAAATGCAAAAAAGCTTTTGCGGTAGTAAAAGCTATTGTTCATCCTTGCATTGGAGATGCTAGTGGTTTAATAACTGTTTTAAGTTGCAAAAAATAGTTCTTTTTCTTATGTATCTTGTTTAAAATTGGTTCAGGGGATGCAAAGCAATTTGTTCATCTTGTGGCTGGGGAAGGTCTAGAGGCATATCTTCCTCTTGCAGATTTGGTAGATATATCTGCAGAAGTCCAACGGCTGTCCAAACGCCTCTCAAAGATGCAAACAGAATATGATGGACTTCTGGCTCGCTTGAGCTCCCCTAAAGTATGTGTATTATTATTACTTGTTTCAATGCCGTAGCTTTAAAAGAATTTCAAGCCTTTAGATTTATTTACCAAGAATATATTAGCACCATTTTTTTAGCATCTCAGAAAGGAATATTATTACATGTGGGTTTAAAATAGAGGTGGCATGATGGACGGTTTGGGTAACAGGGTTGCATTGTTGCACCTTGCTTTTTTGTCCACCTTTTTCTCAATCAATAATGAATTCGTTAATTATGATACTATAACAATATTACTACAAAAATAATGTAAATTTTTGAATGCACCGATCTAGGAGGTAGTGTATTAAAATTAGGCTTTAGATGACTGTCAATCTGCTCAACACGTATAATAACCCTTTCCTGTATCAGCTACTTTATTTTATATTACAGTTTAAGATAAAACACAACCCAGATCAACCCATTTTTTAGGTTTGAAGTTGTGCGCAGATATACAGTCATATACTCTAGAAATAGTACAAAAAACTTGAACTTGTTTTTTGCGTCTCAACATTCTTTGCTAATAACAGTGGGGTATAACTTTTTGTCATTTGGTGTAACTGCAATCTTACCTGTTGAATGAATTACATGATAGGACTTTGTCTTTAAATAATCTAAAGTGAAAAATATGGTGTCACATAAGTGTTATGGGACAGTTGCATGCCAGGGTAACAATTTAGGATTATTAATCCATATACCTACATGACTTGTTTTATACTCATGGGCTCTTATTTTCCATCTACAGTTTGTTGAGAAAGCTCCAGAGGACGTTGTTCGGGGGGTCCGTGAAAAGGCAGCGGAGGCAGAAGAAAAGTTAAATCTTACAAAAACCCGTTTGTCTTTCCTTCAATCAACAATCACGGTCCCAGAGTAGTCTTAACTTTTTTTGTTAATTTTTTCATGCCATATATTATGTATATCAAGCCTCATTTCATACGATTAGCATGGTGGATTGCCCTTATATCTTGGTGATCTACTGATCTATACTATTAACGCCATGAAGCCAAATCATGCGTTAACCAGTTTTGGGTGGACTGTAAGTCTAACGAATCTTCTCATTAAAAGGCCAGAAATTGGTATATAATCATACTCTAGTACCATCTATTAACTTTTTAGATAATGGTGAGACATGTTCTTTTCGTAAGACATACAGAAGAATCTACTCGAGCACAAGGTCTAAAAATTACTTATTTATATATATTTTTAACATTGTTGTTTACGTTCAATGGAACATTGGATGTAGCCAAATGCTATAACATTCGAAATATATATATATATATATATATATATATATATATATATATATATATATATATATATATATATATTTTTTTAATCACTTATGATTCAGTTTCTAATCTTATTCTATGTATTGAACTTATTACCAGAAGTCGTGTCATCACCTTTCACCGTAATTATGTCATTTAATACTTATATTAAAAAAAAAAAGATTAAAAGTTCAATAAATCTAGAAGTAAAAATTACTACGAGTAAAAAAATAATAATAATAAATAATAATAATCTTTTATATAATAAAGAAATTATATCATTTCGGAGTTTTTTTTGACAAAACAATCTTAGTGGAAAAAAAGTTGGGCCAATAGGAAAGCTCGATTTTGACACATAGGCGAAATCGAGCAATATGATTGGCCAATAAAAAGTCAAAATTGAATTGATTTTGGTCAAACTTTAATAAATTTGGTGGAGAATTTGATTGAGAAAAAAAAAACACATAAAAATATAGGTGTCAAATTTATGAAAATAAAAACTTAAAAAAAGAGGAGGTAACTAATAAAACATTAGTGGTTGAATTCTAAATATATTATATGGAGTTAAGTGTAAAATTATAAATCTCCATGTTTTTTTGATAACTTTAGATAATAAACAAATAAACCCTTACACTTTATACCCCCTACACTTTATAATATGAACTTTGTTTAAAATTAGGGCTGGCATAACAGGTCACACGAACCTGTTAAGGTCAAACACGAACAAGACCTGTTAACTAATCGTGTCATTTTTCTCAAACACGAACACGACACGAAAATTAACAAGTGCACCTGTTAAGTGACCTGTTAGCCTAGCTTATGGAAACCAACTACCACATGTTCGAATCCATCTTCAGTCCAACAAAAGAAAAAAAAATCCAATAACATCAAATCCTAAGGTCAAACATTTATGTCCGAACACAAAATATGGATCCACAAGAAGCTATTTTCAAACAAATAAAATAATAAAATCAACCATTAATAAAAGAGGGAACATCACCGCTCGTATAAAATGTTTCCAGCAACCATTCAAACGGTGTGTTAACATATGTTTTTTTGAATGTTCTCGCCCCTAAAATATCTTAAATCACCATCTGATTGGATCCTAAACAAAATTCATCGAATAACTGTCTAAAAAATCCCTAGCAAGTTGAAAAAACCACTAATGCCTTTATAACATTGCTTCACTTTTTGTAGACACGAACTTAACCTCAGTAAGCTGGAGTACAGTCTCTCGAGTATGAAGAATCTGATAATGAAAGAAACAATATCCAGAATTAGTAGAAAGTGACTCCCGTGGGATGATCGGTTTTGATTTCTTAAATCACCATCTGATTGAAGCCTTTGTCTTGATTTCTTGAACCGGATCTTGAAGCCTTTGTCTTGATTTACTTGCGTTTGTGTTTGAGTGATTCGGTTATGATGATGGTGATGAATCTGAGATGAGATGATCAGTTTTGATAGATGAATCTTGAAGCTAGAGATCCGTGTTTGGAGAGAGTGGGTGTGTACTTTATATATATATATATACATAATGTTAACAGGTCACTAACAGGTCTGACCTGTTAAGACACGAATATTAACAGGTCTTAACAGGTCTGACCTGTTAAGATACGAAACCTGTTAAGAACAGGTCGTGTCGTGTCGTGTTAACAGGTTTCGTGTCAAAATTGCCAGCCCTATTTACAATTACATGAGTATTAGTATTGGTTTGAGACTTCCATCTATTAAACTTACAAAATTTTATAAATGTACGAATTAGTTTTAATATACGTTAAATACTTTTAAAATAAATATTAGTTTTAAACTTTCATCTATTAAAATATCTTTTTACTATGTACGTTAAATATAAATAAGAATTAATGTTATCCTATTTAAAAGTTTAATCTATACGTACACGGGTTTGAATATTAAATACAGTTAAATTATTATTAACGGTAATAAAAATATCAAAGGGTAAGTACGAGTTACTGTGATATGAAAATAAATATACGCGATTATACTTATAACGACTCATGTAATTATTATTTAAAGTTTATATACGGATATCCGGAAAAACTTTTTAAAAAACTTTTTAAAAAACTTTACGGAGTATATTTTAACTTCATCAACGCTCATTATGTGCTACTAAACTCGCACATTTTGTACAACATGATATCAATAGTAAAAGTTAAACAACAACATCAACCTCAACATTAACATTAATGTAAGCTAAACAAAGTTAAATCTTTCATCCAATAAAACTTTTACAAAATATTAATTGATATTAATATATAATGAAAAACTCATGCATACTTATTAGTTGTACTTATATCACAATTTTAACGGTTAAATTCTTATATGTCCATATAGTAAGCAAAAATTTTAAAATAAATTTGATTTATGTGTAAACTCATGTGATTAAAGAACCTTTGACCCAATAACATTATAATGAGACACGCTCAAGAATCCAATACAAGGTCGATGCCGCCACGGTTATATTTACAATTTCTGCTAACTATTTTTCTTACTTTCGCACATGTTGATGCTCCAACTTTTTAAAATATACATAAGATTTTCTGTTTTTAAACGATAATACTATATAATCAAATTTTTCTAGGAAAACCCCGTGCGTGCACGGGTATTATAACTAGTAATAATAATAATAATAATAATAATAATAATAATAATAATAATAATAATAATAATAATAATCTTTTTGTCCTTTCAGTTTATAGCACAACATAGATTTCTATCAATTTCTGTTACTTGTTTTCTGTTAGTTTTAAGCTTTTGACTTATTACTGTAAATTTTATATTTTATGTTCCGCACTTTCAATTTTATAGTTTTTTTATATGAACAAAATTATAAAAATAAAAAATGTAAAAAGAAACAAAATCGAAAAACAGAAGTGACTATCATTTGTTAAAAAAGGGGGTGGGTCCGGTGGGAATAACTTCTGCCATATATCACTCCTAAACTCGGACTAGGATTGTCTCAAGTTGATTTTTCAACTTGAGAGGATCTCCCTCCCCTAAACTCAATAATTACATGTATATTCAACATAAACTAATAATTACAAAATATACTTTATAAAGTTTAAAACTAACACATATATCCAAAATCTTAATTTATATGTGAATAAATCCTTGAAAAAAAAGTAAAAAAAATAAAATAAATAAATAAATAAAATAAATTATCATTTAATTTTAAATTGTCTATTATGCCTTCGTTATTTTATCAATATCGACAAGTGAATTTCCGGTTGCTTTTTGACTAAATATATTTATAACAATCACATAAGTAAAGATTAAAAAGGAATTGAATCGGTTTTGAGACTCTGATTTAAGTGAGAATTGAAAGAAAATTTTGTTGGTTTTATTGGTTTTCGGTTTTTAGCTATCGCTTGTAATTTTAAATATTCCGAATGTATATTTGTCATCATTAAAACGTTATAAGGGCTTTGGTCATCATTGCACCAATACACGTGGTGGCCATTGAGAGAAGAAGTGAGGAGAGCACATGGTGCTCGTCTTTAATGGTCCTGACGAGTTTGCCAGGCGCACCGCCTACCTGGACACACTTGTTAGGCAGGCTTTGCCTTTAGAGTTACGTGAGGGAAGTATTTCCTAGGTCTTCTGTTGGACTTTGGCTTCGTCAGGCTTATGCTTGGGCCGTGTCTAAAGTATATGGGCCTTAGTCAAGTGGGATGAAGTCCCTCTAAGCTACCAAAAAAGCAAATAATTTCGAGCATTTACTCGTGGAACTGCGTGACTTATTTAGAATTTAGAACGTGTAAACTTAAAAATCAAACTCATTAAAGAAATGCTCGTCTGCTTGACTAACGGCTTATGACAACCCCCACTTCTTTATTTACTGTTTGATGGCCGGCTTATAACAACCTTAATTTGCTCGAGTGACGATCTTAAAAGTTGATGCTTTAATTTTTAAAATAAAAAATGATATGATAAGGACATGTGTTAAAATATTAATAAGCCATCGTACAATAAAAGGTGCACATTATTCTGTACCATTTTGAGTCCATTTGAAAAAAAAAATATTAAAATAAATAAATAAATAAATAAACAAATAAAAAATAACTCTTTCAAAAATACACATGTGAGTAACTTTCTCCTTAGAAAAGGGTAAAAAGCACGGCCATGATTACTTAACGTTTTTAGTCTTAACCCAACACCAATATCTATCTATGCAATGCATTTGAGATTATTCTATAATTAGAAATGCTTAAAATTCAGACTTTTTTCTTGCTTATTATGGAAAGATTTCAAAATTAATTTGTTAGGAAACAATTTAGTTAGGAAGTTTATTAGGAAGCGGTTGGTTGTTGAAGCTAAAATTATTTGGCTTAACCATCTCTAATATCTCTACTTATAAAACATAAAGACAACTAAACTTGTAACTAAATAACGCAAATATATCACACAATACCCGCTGCCGCATTGCGTGGGAAAGGTTCTAGTATTTAAAAAGGTAAATTTAAAAAGGGAAAAAATACAACTAAAAACAGCCACATAAGCACATGACAGGAGATCTCCATATCCAACAGCACGTATTCCCTTCCCTGTCATAAACAATAAATATCCTTTTCTTCTTTACCTCACCTCAAAACCCAACAACAAAACAATCTTTCATTCCTAAATTAACGTTTTCTTAAACTAGGCAACAGAGAGACAGACAGAGATCGACATAAAATGTCTGTCTGTTGCGGAGCTGAATGCTTCGTAGCAATAGGCTGTCTACGTTGGCTATACAAAAGGTGCACTTATGTTGGCAGTGACGACAGTGCCACGTGGCCACCCGCTACTTCCGACGAAGTCGAACCCATCCCTCATCTTTGTCGGATCATCCTCGCTGTCTACGAAACCGACCTTCAAAACCCCAGAAACCCTCCCTTGGGCGGGTACAGGCTAAACCCTGATTACGTCATCAAGCGCGTGACTTACCAACAAACACAAGGCCGTGCCCCTCCTTACTTAATTTACCTAGACCACTCGCGACACGAGATTGTACTTGCGATACGAGGTTTGAATTTAAGGAAAGAGAGTGATTATAAACTATTGTTGAATAATAGGTTGGGTATGCAGATGTTTGATGGTGGTTATGTGCATCATGGCTTGTTGAAAAGTGCTCTTTGGTTGTTGGACCAAGAGAGTGAGGAGCTCAAAAAGCTTTGGCTCGATAATGGGAGGTGTTATAAGATTGTGTTTGTGGGACATTCGCTTGGGTCCGGTGTGGCTGCGCTTATGACGGTTATTGTTGTCAATCATAGAGATATGATTGGTGGGATTAGTAGGGAGTTGGTTAGGTGTTATGCTCTTGCGCCTGCGAGATGTATGTCCTTGAATTTGGCTGTTAAGTATGCTGATGTTATACATTCCGTCGTTTTGCAGGTAAATTTTTTCATCAAAGTGTACTTGAGTTGATTTTGTTGTTTGAGTTTAATTGAGTGTTTTAGGTGTTATGAATGGACAGAATGGTTGTATGTTTTATTGTGTTTTGAATTTTGATAGAGGGCGAGTTTGGATGAAAGTAGATTAGTTATCATTATAATGCTTATTTGAGGGTGAAGTAAACAATTTGAAAGTTGCTAATTCAAAATTACTTGTTTGAATCTTATTAGCTACTACCTTTGATTAAGCTTAATTGCGAAAACTTAGGGCATCCACTATGATCGGTTTATCAAAATGTTTATAGAAGATGATATAGTATTGATGACGTAACTCGTCTAATGAACCCGACCCGTCTAATGGAGCACCGACTTGTGGGCCATTCGGCCATCTTCGTTAGTGGTGCTTCAGAATTGACTGGACATATTATGTCACTAAGTCATGAGGTTGTGGTGTTGAATGAAGGGCACACCACATTGAGCGCCAGATGAAGGGCACACCACATTGGCCCCCAGATGAAGGGCACGCCACATGGACCACCGGATGAAGGGCGCGCATGAATGGAGGGCATGTGCGGATGGGGTGCATTCGGATGAAAGGCACACCACACCCTTCGGTGCGCGACCATGAAGTTCAACTTAATGCCGCCTGGAATTATAAAAGACACCACGCCCTTCGGTACCCACCCATGGTGTTTGTCCCAAGGTCACTTAAAAGTACTATGTAATCCATTGTTTAAAAGCCTAACCTCTGAAAAGTATCAACACCATATGATGGAACACTATTACTCACTAGACAATGACACCCTCCTTCATAAGTACCAATGTCCCAGGTTCTAAGGGATTTGGTCCAGTGCATAGGTAAGTTAACCCGGCGCTTTATCCCTTAGTTGTGTCAGGTAGAGTAGTATGAACACTGTAAATACTCCCACCCTTGTTGGTTGTTCATGACATTCCATTCATTTTCATATGATACATTCTACCTTTCTATATTTTCTCTATCTAGAATTACTCTCAGCTCGAGGGCGCACTTATATGCCGGAGGGCGTGTCCCTTCATGCTTATATCATGCCTACATTTATATCACATACACTATATCCAGAATGCTAAATCTCTCATGTAGAGTTCTGACTTGACCGTCGGAGGGTGGTCCTCGGGGCTTCGGCCTTGGGATGACGATGAATGGCGCGTGAAAGCCTTCAAGGCCAACCCGGCAGAATTATGCTTCGACAAGTATAATAAATGATCAATCGGTTGAGGTTTATGATAACACGGTGTTCATTCTTATGAACCTTATCATTGCAAGTAGACAACTCATTACATGATTATTGTGTTTTGTTACAGATTTTTTGTGCCTCTTTTCATAAAGCATTAGTAGTTCTAATAACCAATCCTGAACACCCTTTTAGAGTGATTATTGATATCTAGTTATTGTGTTTGTTTTTCATCCGAATGTAATTATTATTTTATTTTTTTTGGATAACCATGGTTTCCGATCTTTTGGCCAACTAATTCAAGGGTTTTGAACCACCCCCCACACAGACTCAAACCGGGTAAAGTCCTCCCTTTTCAGGAGGTTGGCGTGCCACTTTAGGGTTAGGAATTGAACCTGAGCACTCTCACATTTTATGATGATGATCACAAGTCTTTTGCCACTAGACCACCCCTTTCGTCATTATGAAACTGATTCTTTTGCATCAGTATTAATTTCTGGTTGTTTAAATGGAAAATAATCCATCTAGGATCATTTTAGACGTAATTATTATCGATTTTGTTCCTAGGCCACAAATAACCGTTTTGTTAGTGTTTCGACTCTTGTCAAATTTGTTCGAGTGTTTGATTTAGGAATCAAATTTTGGGTAACTTTAGTAGTTGTTGGCTACATAACTTTCCCATATCATTCACCAATTATTCCGTGGTCATTTTACCCCTCAATCTTTAAATAATCAGAAAGTTCTTAATACTTGGTCTCAAACAGTTGATTATTTAAATGGGAAATAATCCATGATGGTGGATATGTGCATCATGGGTTGTTGAAAAGTGTTGTTGGAGCAAGAGAGTGGTGAGTTGAAAAAACCTATGGTGGATAAGGGGAGGTGTTTTAAGATTGTCAATCACAGAGATATGATTGGTGGGATTGGTAGGGAGATAATCAGGTGTCCTCTTGCTCCTGCGAGATGTATGTCATTGAACTTGGCTATTAAGTTTGCCGGTGCTCTACATTCAGTCGTTTTGCAGGTGATTTGTACTTGGACTACGTGCGTTGTTTGAGTCTATCTTAACCATTTAATGGCCAATGTTACAGTGTGTTAATGGAAGTTAGTATTTGATTATTCTGTATCCACATGGTAAGTGTAGGATAATCTGTTTTGGATAACTTTAGGAGTTGGCGAAACAAAAATCATTCTTTGTACCTCTAATATATGATCTTTTTAGAGGTAATTTTCAAATGTGAATCCTTGGATTGACACAATTTGCCAAACACTAGGAGATCATTTAGGTATCAGATAATTAGTTTTGGTAGTTTTAGGAGTATTGTGCATAATTGTCCTGCATTGTCTAGGGTCATTTTACATTTGAAGGGTCATTTTATTAAGGAAACCTCGAACACACCCTAATAGTGATTATTGATATCTACAAATCTAGTTTTAATAAGGAAACGGTGGCTATTGTGAAAATGTTTTTATCATTATATGATTGGTTTAAATGCAAAATAGTTCGTTTTGGATTATTGAAATGTAGGTAAACAAATAACCAATTGTTTGAGTGTTTAGAGTATTGTCAAACGGATTTTGTGTATCAGGTGATGTAAGTGTCAAATAATCATATCTGGATAGTTTCAGGAGTAGTAGCCACGAAACTTTCTCATCACTATTCGATCAATCTTTAGATAATCAGTGCAGCCCATTTTGTTATGGAGTTGATTTTCTTATTTTGATTATTACATTTTGCATAATAACTTTCGAAATGCGATCTCAAGCACCCCCTAAGTATGTGTTTACCGAATTGAATTGATTACAGGATGATTTCTTGCCAAGAACAGCCACCCCACTGGAAGATATATTCAAATCAATTTTTTGCTTGCCTTGCTTAATATTTTTGGTTTGCTTGAGGGATACTTTCATTCCAGAAGGTAGGAAGCTAAGAGATCCTAGAAGATTATATGCACCTGGCCGAATATACCATATAGTTGAGAGAAAGTTCTGCAGGTGAATACTCACCTAAGACTTGGGATATTTTGGAGATTTTTATATCTATTTCTTTTGGTAGTTACAATTGTTGTTGTGTAAATAGATGCGGAAGATATCCTCCGGAAGTAAGAACTGCAATTCCGGTCGATGGTAGATTTGAACATATTGTTTTATCATCACATGCTACAGCTGATCATGCAATTATGTGGATTCACAGAGAAGCAGAGAAGGCTTTAAACGTGAGTGACATCGCTACATATTTATTATGGTTTGTAAAAGTGACAAATTTTGGAAAATCTTTGATAGTACATACCTTAGTTATAAATTTATCATAGTAGTACATACCCTGGTTATAAACTTTCTATCATTAAATGCTAAATGTCACATTAAAAATTGCAGTTATTGAAAGAAAAAGAATCGGAAACTGTTACTACAGCACCAAAGGTACAAAAATTTAGTAGGCTAAAGTCAATTGAAGATGAACACAAGGATGCTTTAGAAAGAGCCGTGAGTCTCAATATACCACATGCTGTGAGTACCACTGAAGATGATGACTACGAACCTCAAGAATCCACGTCGGACAATGAAGACGAAACATTTGCTCACAAGTTGCCATTGGAGCATAAAAATGCAGAACCTCGTACCCCCATCGAGGAAAGTGGGAACACATCAAGTACAGGTTTAAAACCAGGGCGAACTAAATGGAATGATTTGGTTGAGAAATTATATGAAAGGACAGATTCAGGTAAACTAAAAACTAGAAAAGATGCAACCACAGGGGACGCACAATGATAAAGATGTTTCTGCTAGTTAATTTGAGTTTTAGGAATATGATCTTGTTGAGTGTGTGTGCATCCATATTTGGTTATACTGTTTTTGTACATGTTTTTGCATTTTATAAAATGATTCTTTTTGGTGCCAGGGTGTTTCGTCCACTTTACAAACCAAACACATTAACAAATACTTTGACAAACGAACCTTAAATGATATGTTAATTTCTGGCCAACGGAGAATCAATATAGGCAAAACTTGTATCTTGCACTAGACATTAGAGGTAAGCAAACTGAATATGCAGTTGGTAGCTCAACTGTCAATACAACACCAGTAGCCTTATCAGCTTGATTGCCAGTTTAAGGGCCATTGTTTGATGACATACACGTTCCAACGTCAGTTGCACAAAATACAAAATAGACTTCCTTCCGATGCTGAAACACATGAGTATTTTCATCTTGCAACAGCATTCAAATCCAGAAAACCACTCGCCTAATATTTTTCTGAAGCAAAAGCTCATAGATTAAAAAATCAGAGTCCTTATCAGCCATCATAAGAAATAAGAACAACGATACATCAATATTAGTAACGACAACAAAAAGATATTAGCAACTGATGAAAGCAAAGTTACCATCCTTCACTAATTTGGTTGTCATCTACAATTACAGTATATAAAAGCAGAAATAAGACGGCCGATAACTAGCTTCAAAACACTAAAATCATGATATTTAAAGAATTATGTTTTTCCAGCATGTTCAAACAACAACCAGCCTCAAACCTACATCACCCCTGTCCCACCCAAGGGCGAATACCATATTAGAACCAGGAAAATACATTTCTTTGAAGATCATCGACTCAAAAAGGACATTGCCAATCTGCTAACCAAAATTGTTAAACATATGCAACACTAAATACTGGTAACCTTATTTCAGTCAGAAATACATAAACATGAATAAAAAAATACCAACAGTTTGCAGGCACAATAAACGGATACCGTTACAAGTTAGAGCTCCACTCTTTCAGAATATGTTTAATAAAAAGAACAGAAACCAAGAAACGAACAAGACAAAATACTAGAGAAGCTTTTTGTACAACTGATAAAAACTATTCCATCCGTCCGAGTTTTTTTAGAAGCTTGATGAAGGATTTAAGTCTGCATGGCATGATAATTCTCCAGCTCCTTATCAAGTTCGTCAGCAGATTTGTTTATTGCCGGCTTCTTCCCTCGTCCACGCCCACGACCACCTCCTTGACCTCGCCCACCACCACGGCCCTGCCGAGCACCTCCCCGTTGCCGAGCACCACTGCCCTGCCGGGCAGCACCACCTTGTCCATTCATTGTGCCACCACGACCATTCTTTATGGCACCACGGGTTTTCTGACTAGAAAACATAAAACAGAAAAAATAAATTTCAGGTGAAATTTTATAAGATAAATGGAACTGGTAACACTAAAACAGTAGAATCAGTAATAAAAGAAACAGTTATTTCTTACTAAACTTATCACATGTGGTAAAAATGTGGAGTATTTTTTAAAGAAATAGAAAAATATAATATTCACACATAAATACAGAAATCAATTCCAGAATCCCCAGAAAAAGAAAACTAGATAAACAAAGGAAGCAATAATTAATTTTTTCAATCCCAAATTGCGAAATCATAAAGGATTGAGGTATTTCGCAACTTTGGTGAGCAAAGTGATTTGCAGAAAAATGATGGTCAATAGAATCCTGAAGATGTTTAAAAATGTTCTCAAAAAGTAACCTTCCACATATTAGTAAGCACCTACCCAGATATACGATTAAATGCTGTACCTCCTCTTCCACGGCCTACTCCAGGGCTGCAAAAATTATATAAAGCATTATAGAAAAAATGTGACTGGTTCTAAGACCCAAACTTTTGAAGTTCAAATGAATCCATAGATAAAACTGATAAGAGGTAATGATGATCTTAAGATGGGAAACCTTTTCTTTGGTCATTTTAGCAACCAAACAACAGTACCTTTTGACATAATTTAAATTGGGTGCGTTTTTTTAGTCAATAGTGGGTATGGGTACAGCGGCATGGGAATTCAAGCAATTGCAAGTGTTTGATTTATAGTTCTCAAATTCAGTGAATACCCTTAAATTGTAGGTTAACCATACACATCTTTAGTTTTTGTATATATAAATGACAAAAGGCTGTCTCATGCATGCCATTTTATCACCCCTAGGGATATACCAAAGGGTTTCCCATCATTGAAACAGTAATAACTGAATCTACAGAAACTAAACAGGGACGCAACACAAATAAAAAGTAAACAAGTATCAGAAGGTAGCATACATCATCACCACTGTCCTCTGCCCATTTACTCCTCCAACAACATTCACACGAGGTGCAAGAGGAACATCGGACTTGGAGCCAACGATTTCAATCTTCATAGGCTTTCCATCCAATTGTACATTATTATAACGTTTGCGCGCTTGGAATGCATCACTTATTCGTGCAAACATTACTTCTGCTGTCCCCTGCAAATAAAAAGAAAATTATATTACCACTACACAATCTCCAAAATACACACTTCTTTTACCACCCATGCTATGACTATGAAAGGAGCAAGACTTTATTTGAATATGCTATCCAACAACAAACTAAACTTCACTTCAGTACTTCAAGATCAATTTAAATGTTTTCTACTCTTTTACTTTACATGACATTATTTGCTGCATGTCCAACTATTTGAGACTTGAGTTTACTTTCATTATGTCCAATGGTGTGCATGTTAGGAAAAGAATACCATAGTTGAATGGCTAATTGTACCAAGAATAGGGGACTTAAGTGAACTTACATTTGGACGGCCACTTTTGTCATAATGAATTGCATATCTTTTCAGCTCCCCAATTTCAGAAAACAGCTCCTAAATTCCACATTAATTGCAAAATAATGTCATGAGAGTCTCACTAGAATGAAGCACAAGAAATACATTCAAAACCACAATGCTGAAGTCATACCCTTATATCTTCATTTGTAACTCCAATGTCCAAATTAGAGACATACAATTTTGCACCATCATCCAACCCTGGTAGACCCGTTGCTTTTAGGCTCTCTTCTAACAAGTCACGTTGCCAAGGCGTACTCTTGGGTCTGCGAAAAGTCTGGTGCCAACCAAAAAGATCCATGTTGGGACAAATACATGTCAGCAAAATACCATATAATAAAGCAAAGTCACCATTCTTCATGAGCTAATCAGTTATCATGGAGTCAGTCCAAAGCATTTTCAAAAAAAGATATGAAGTTCCGAAGATTCAAATACTGAAACGATTACATATCTTAACAATGACAAAAGTCAGGCTACGAAAATGTATGAATGAGAATTGAAGACTAAGTCCACTGCATAAAAACGAGTGCAAAATGTACAGGAGAGAGCTCCAGTTCTGAAGTTCAGTAAAGGAATCGTCTTTTCAAAAACACCATGAACCAGAACAATAACTGAAGATCTCACACATGAGCGATCCCAAGATATAGCAATAAGATGCATCATGAACTCCCGTTCCAAACCAGTAATTAGAAAATAAAGCGACCACAACTAAATATGACTGATCACATATGGTTATGGTACAGCCCCCAAATGTTGAGAAGTTGGTCAGTTTTAGTAAATTATAGCTAGTATCCCCGTTAAATAATATGCTATGCTAAGCACTATAATTTAATGAAGCCACCAACAAGTTCTGATTTCATCACGTAAGTTGTTGCAAGATCCAGATAACTCGCGGCGTTGGAACCAAATTGAACTTCTCAAAAAGATTAAATACCCCTCATGTTTGATTTTGAAAAAGAGATGTTACGAGGTCCTGACTCCTGACGTTTGGATTTCAAATCAGATGCTCAATCAAATAAATTATATATCCATAATAGTGGGCTTGCCTTGGCAATAGTCTGGGCTGATGGCCGAGCATTCACCCTGAGAGGACCTTTGCGAGGTTTCCCTGTTGGTCTTCCATTTCCAGATGAACCTCCTTTTCCTCGCCCACGGCGGGCCTTCCCTCGCCCTCCACCTTTCTCAGCTCTCTCAGTAGCGCGTCTGCTTTTTATCATATCCTCAAGTGACGTATCCAAAGATGCCATTGTATAGAAGATTCTGCAACCGTGCTTTCAGATATATATATCCTGTAGACATGAGGAAAGACCGTCAACGACCAAAATACAATTTTCAATAAAGCAAAGCAGGTAATTCAAAATCATGAAACTGATTTTAATCCTAATACTACTCGGGTGACTCGGGTCTGTTCAAAGTGTTTGGCAATAATAAGTTTAGAGGTGTGTACATGTGGTTATTTTAACAGCTTCTGCATATGCTTATAATCAAAAGTAGATAACCATCTTAAACAAGTTGTTTCACCGTATGGCTAAAGCTCGGACCTTAAACCACTAAGCATAATAACTTTTAAATAATTAGATAAGCGTACATTTAATTGTCTCACTCAAAATGCTCTACGCTAATCAGCTTGATACCATGTAAACTTTTACCCAAAAACTATCTCCCAGATTATGCTCTGTTAATGCATATGCTATTTTTGTATTAAAAAACATATACTTTGCGGGGATATTTGAAATTGCTGGCTTTAATGCTTCTTCGAATATGGAAAATCTTATTTTTTTTTTTAGAACGGCAACACACGTGAAATCCGACCCCCGAGTTAAACCATCCAAACGGGCAGGCCCCGGGACCTGAACCACTAGGAGAGACCCGCGAAGGGAAACCCGTTTGTTGGTTAATATGGAAAATCTTAAAACCTCACATTATGCGCTGATTGCCCAAACTTGAGCATATGAACTTATAAACGCCATAACCTCAAATTAAAAAACCCTCAAGAAAAAAATCAGTTTCCAGAATCAATTAATCCTAACTAAGCAATACGAAACAAATCAATTAAGCCCCGCCCCTAAAATATCAGACTCGCATAACAAAACACAAACACGAAGAACTACAGTAAGCAATACGAAACAATCTTAATAAGCTATAATTAATTTAGGCTAATTTTCATATAACTAGCAGTCATTCATATGCATCTGTTAATTAAAAGCAAATCAAATACTTAGAAAACAGATCCATCAAATCGAATGAATTAATAAATTTAAATTAAAAGTTTACCTGAAATAATAATTGATTGCAGAATGATGATGAGGGGAGAAAAGTGGAATAGATCTGATATTTTATTTGGGGGATAAAATTAGGGTTTGATTTTTGATGGATGGATGGATGGATGGATGGGATTTCAAATTTCGGGAAAAAAATAATTTATATTTTTATTGTGGTTAAAACGGCAAATTTGCGACTATATATGAAAAGGTCAAATTTGCCACCCAATTTTTAAAGATACCATATTTGCCACTAGATTCAAGAAGTTGTGGCAAATTAACCGCTCCTCTCATTTAACTTGCTGACTAGGAATCTTTTGTGTTATGTGGCAATATACATGGCAATCTATATAAATGGGTTTACATTACCCCAACAATAAACAATATAAAAGATCATCATATGGGTCTTATAACGAGAAAGCATGTATACTGCACAATATATCCAAACAATATAAAAGACCAAAACTTCCAAAAGTGTTACCTGATGCCACAAATTCTTGTCCAAATCTAATGCTTATCACCATGTCCTACCAATTAAGGACATGGGCCAAAATTAGTAGAAATTTGCAGGTGAGTACATCACCATGTCCAAATCTAATGCTTATCAAATCCTCATGGTTATCAATGCTTTCCAAAGTAACCTGTTGGTACATTTTTCACATTCTCGAACGAAATGCTTTTGATAAATTCGACAAACTGAAGCCAAGTTGTAAAGTATTCTAAACTCTCATAAACCTCTACTCTACCCCCTCATACTAAAAGGCATGCTTGTGAAATTCCCTCCAACATGAAACGTGTATTTAAATAGTGGGACCTCCTTTTCACCCATCCTACATTCAACACAAACAACTCTCGCGAGTTAACTATACATCACCATATAGATTACAAATCTCATTTTGACCATATAACATCTTGATTAAGCATCCAGATATGACCAGTAACATAACTTAGATATAAACACATGCACATTTGTTAAAAAAAATCAATACAGGAGTTGTTTAACGCATATAAAAAGCATTTGTGAGGACTATATATCATTCTAAACTATTAACAGTTTGATTCCCTTATAATCTTTTAACAATTTTTGTTTATAAATCATGTTTTTTAGATGGATTTATAAACCCTAAAGTACATGACACGCTAATTCTTAAATTAGTTAAGGAAATTGATAGATTGATTAAGATCCTTTGTAATTCATTCATGGTTATCAATGGTGAAAGGTAGAAGAATACCTGATCTTGATTGAGAGGATAGCCCTTATGTGATGGTAGTGTTCAATTTAGGGCTTTTTCATTATATACTTCAGTTGCCGATCCATCTTCTGTTTTGGCGGGAAATTATGATCCATGTCATCACACACATTTGCCATATAGACTCCTAAGATTCCTAGTCAGCAAGTTCAATGAGAGGAGTGGTAAATTTGCCCCAACTTCTTGAATCTAGTGGCAAATATGGTCTCTTTAAAAATTGGGTGGCAAATTTGACCTTTTCATATATTTATAGTGGCAAATTTGCCCTTTTAACCTTGTATTGTAGATCGTATACATAAATATATGGGTAAATTACACCGCTCGTCCCTGAACTTCACCCCGTTTTAATGATTGGTCTCCCCGTTTCGGTTTTTGGTGTACGGAGTATCTGAACTTGCAGAACGGTGCGCATTTGGTCCCTCGAGCCCCGTTATAGCTAACAAGCATTATCTTTTCTCGTTAGTTGACTTGTCAACTGGATATTTTTGTCTTTTCACATTTTATTTTTGGCGCATTTGGTCCCAGGGTATGTAACGACTCTCACAACCCTATTGGATCACGTGTTACTGTACAACCCGATCATCTTCCTAGTTGTTACTGTACAGCTCGATCATGGTCACACACACACAACCCTAGAACGATTACACAAAACCCTCGAATGATCTGCTACCCTGATTCTTGCAATGGCCAACAAAGATTGGAGCAAAGTTACATTGACTGAAGACATGACAGATTATCTTTATGAAAAGTATAAGAATAACAGGAAGGTAGGCGATGATGTGTCAGATGAAATGTTAGACAACTTATGGAATTATCCTATGGTGAAAGGTTAGCACATTGTTGCATTGTTCTTGTTTAGAATTAAATTTTGCTTTAATGACTTGAGTTGACCTTTTGTTACTCATCTGCCCCTATCTTATTTCACAGGAATCTCCAAAGGACCCAGTGACGTTTTTCAAACCCTTGAAGATGTGTTTGGTTACACAAAAAAAACATGGAGGGAAACCAAGCAGAGGCGAATAAAGGTATGTATTTTGGTTTTTTTTTTGTGAAATGGCAAACCTTGTGTAACACCCCCAAAATATGGTTTAGCGGAAGCATACATGTTTGGGTGCTACTAAATTGGTAAAACAACACAAAGCATAAAGAACGGTTTTACCTCAACCGTTTAATAGAGATTTTATATTTTCAAAAGGATTTCGTTTACAACATTCCAAAAACAATGTGTAAGTATAAGCCCATAAAAGAAATAAAGCGGTCCCAATTACATCAGAGTCATCTATGACCATGCCATGCCATGCCAAAAGCCTCCACAACTAGGCTATCGCCTTAAACCTGAAAATACATGCTAAAATGTCAACACGAGGTTGGTGAGTTCATAAGTTTATGTAAATAGCAGTTCAGTGTAAAAGAAATGTGGACCACAAGGTTTTCGCGTGTGAAAAATCGTTCACATACAAATACGCCTCTGCTTCACTCACAGTGACAGGAGAAAAATCAGTCAAATTCAGCTTATACAGTAAATCAGCACAATTAGACCATAGCAAATAAATCAGCAAGCACACACTAATTCTATATGCAACACTAAGCTCAACAACCGAACTAGACAAAAGTATGCCAAAAGGCATGAGTACAATAAAGGTGCCCGCGAGTGATAATCCCCAGTCACTCGGCAAAAAGGTCGTCATTGTATACGTCCGCTTTGGCCTAATGTGTAGCCAACCGAACGGAAGAGTCACCCTCAATAGATCTATTTATAACATACGCGTTTCCCAGCAGGAATTGACGGTTGTCGATGGTGGGCAAAGTGGGATTCAAGCAACTTAGGTTTCCGCATACCAGTGTGTAAAAACAAGTTCAGTTTTGGTCCATGAAAACAGTTTTGCATGTTTCTTATAAAACAGTACTTATAAGAAAATGGGGCAATAAACTCGCATATACAATTCAAGCACTTGTGTCCATAGTAAAATAATCCAGTTTGTAACGATAAATCAAGTCATGCGGTTGAATAACTGAACAAGTAACTTAGCAAGCACATAAAGTTTTCGAGTAAACAATTCATTGTTTAAGTAATGCAAATACTGGATTTAGTAAAACGAGCATGTACTCTCCCCCAAAACAGTTGTAAAACGAGTAAAACAGGGGGTATGAACTCACCTCAGATAGAAGAAATGCAAACAACACAAATGTCACATCTAACACAACTGGCATCTAGAGCAGAACACGACGGTATCAAAAGTACATGCATAATGGTACATGATCGGCACAACCTAATACGTATACAATTATCACAAAATACGTCTCGTAAAGTAAAAGAGTTTTCAAAAGACAAGCGTCTTAGTTTTCGTGTTTTAAATGTTTTGACTCCTTTGTAAAAGGTTTTATGTGTGACCATGTGCTCTCGTATTTCTTGCAGTGTTGTGTGGTACGTACATCTCAAAAGTAGTTTATTAGAAAGACTTTTGGTGATGGCTCGTGGTGAAAGGGTATGGTGAGAGTTTGTACAACGGAACATCCGTACGTTGCATTCATCGATATAATTCATAAGTAATATATATATATATATATATATATATATATATATANGGTATATGATTTGGATTTGAGGTAGGTTTGGGAGAGAGAAACTATATTTATTTAAATATATACTAATAATAAATTTTAATAAACAATTAAAATAAGTTGTGTTATTTTGAATAAACAATTAAAAGATATTAATAAATGGAGATAGAAAATCTGAGGGCCGTTTGGTTTATAAGTGTGATTAGATTAGGATTTGAATTTGAGGTAGGTTTAGGAGAGAGAAATTGTATTTATTTAAATATATATTTTATAATAAATTTTAAAAAAATATATATATTATTTAAATAATAAAATAACAAAGTGATACATTTTTACTACATATAATGGAAAAATGGTCAAAGTGGAATTGTGAAAAACTGAATTTTGGGTCAATGCCCATTTTGCCCTTGTCAATGAATGGAAAGTAATGAATGCCATCTCACCCTCTCCACAAAAACACACACACAAATACTAATAATCTCACCCTCTCATCTATTCCACTATCCCCACCACCACACGACGCCGCCACCAGCACAGAACACGACTTCGTCAACCACCGGACGTCACCACCAAGAAAACCCCACAACGAGGCACCAAGACCCACGAACACCATGGGTTTTCATATTTGAGGTATTTTTTTGAGTTTTTAATCTTTTTTTTTTCTTTTTTTTTTTAAGATCAATACATATTATTTGTAGATCTATATGTCTTTTTTTAGATCTATAGTTTTGTTTTTTTTATATAAATCTATGCATATTTACAATTTTTTGTACTTTGTTTTGTTATAGCCGTCTATCACCACCTTTAACTCGCCAGAAAAGTAGGCTGCCGCCGCGAAAGCCCTAGCTGCTGCCGCCAGAAATAGTGCTCTTGCCACCGGAATAGTATACTTTATTCTCTAATTTGTTGTTAATTTGTTTATAATGTTATTTTTTTTTTGTATGTTTATGTAATTTGTTTATTTGTTTATAAAGTTAGTGTAATATTTGATCTAAAGTTTATGTAAAGTTGTTTATTTTTTTTGTTTTAAGGTTTATGTAAAATTTGGTTTTATGTAGATTTTATTTGTGTATATGTTTTCGACCTTTCCAGTTGACATATTCGACCTTCCTGTTGACATTTTCAACTGCGTATACAGCTTGGCCTTCCTATTGATGGAAACTATTGATGGCCTTCAAAACACACAAACCAATCGTGTATGTTAATATGGCAAGTTTGATTTTATATAAAAACAAATCACAAAAATGTATCCCTGCCTTTGATTTATTTTTAGCAATTATATAATTTACTGGAACGATTACATAGTCACAGAAAAGAAATTCTACAATGATTATTTTTATATCTTTACCCGTTGTTTTCAGAGTATGATTCTTCAAAAATATTCGCCATTACTGTGTTTTCCATTGGTACTTGATTTTTATAAGTGATTAATTGTTAAAGTTTGCTTTGTTTTTTATAGGGTTCTTCCTTTGTTTACTTTTAAATTCCAGGTAACAGTTACTTTCTCATCTCCATTTATGAAATCGCAGGAAATATGCACACCAACTGTTTGTGAGAATGTCTGAATGAGTTTGGTTTGTCTGTTTTGTGCAGGTGGTTTGAGATTTGTTAATGATTGTGGCTCATGGATGCCTAGCTGTGTCAAAGACAATATGCAACATTTACCTGGTTAGTTCTTACTTTAATAATCCTTCATGTTTTGACAAGATTTTTTAATATGTTATCATCGACTTACAAGTAATAAACCTTCATGTTTTCAACAAAATATAATGAAAGAAAGCAAGGGCAGTCAGGTATGTATTCAATTAACAATGTTGGTCTTCGATGAAAGGTAATGTATTTCAATGAGTAATCTAAATTATTCCTTTGCAAGTTTTTTGGAATAGATGGTAGTAGCAAAAGTAACATTGAATAGATGGTTGTAGCAATAGTAACGCATGTTTCTTACTCACTTTTATGCATATATTGTGTAGTTGTAATCCGACTGATTATATATATAATACATTTGACTTTGAGTTGATTATTATTGCAGGTCATGCCAAAGACGTTATAACCCGGTTAGAGTTAGCATCCATTCTTCTTGCACAAGTATGAAACAAAGTTTCATTCTTAAACTGTGTGGAATTCGAGTTTACAAGAGTCAACTACTGCTATAATTGGGTAATAATTAGTATTGCTTCTGTAGAGGTGTCTCACCCATCTAGGATGTATGCGTGTGTTGGTAATTGAATATGATCTATGACACACAATATGTTTGCGGGAATAAATGTCTATACCTTTGGTTCAAACCTAAAAGAAGTACAACGGAAGATGTCAAAGCTACCCAAACGGCCAGTGAGTTTTATGTCGGTTCAAAACTGTTTAATTAGATGTAAGTTTATGTGTTTGATCTATTATCGCAATTCTTATTGAGGTTTTAATTTTATTTGCTGAGATTGAAGAAGCAGAGTCATTGTAGTGACTAATTAGTCAGGGCTTTATTTAATGTGTTTTGTGTTCGAAGCCATTGATTGAATCTCTTTGTGTGCTTGACTTATGTTGTGAGTTTATGGTGAAACAAAGTGAGTGGTTCATTGTTAGACGAGAGTAAAAGAATCAAATTAAACACCAGTGACTTATTTTTATAACAATGTTTTTTATTCATAATGGAGCAGTATGTAAAGGTAAATATTAGAAACATAAAATTTGTTACCTATACCCCACTGTTTAAGGTTTCGTATTATGTTGCAAGATATAAATGTGAGTAATTGTCATAATGGTGCAAGTTGAAATGATATAGATCAGTATGCAAAGTTAGGTCTTTTAAAGATAATTTTAACATAGAACATAAAACCTTTTACTTCTATTTGAATTATGATTGTAAGTGTAATGTTTACCATTTGGTGTTGGATCATTTTATAAATTTATAAAAATATACCTGGTCTGGTAAGAATTTAGTATAACCTTATAAGTTTAGGTAATATAATATCAAGATTTTGTTAATAATTAGATGGATTATTATTTTATTTTTTTAATTTTCACTACTTAGTATTTTGTTAATAATTAGATGGATTATTATATTTGGAACGACTTTTTTTTTTCCCTCCTCTTCACATGCACAACTATATATACCAATTCCACAAAGAATGTTGTCTATAAAGAAGTCTCACCTTTATAAAAAGGTCTTTTATAGATGATAAGTTTTTCCGCAACCATATGTAGTTTTCTTATGGTTGTTAAAAAACAACAATTTATTTTGGTTCGTTTAATATTATCTTTTGAAAGTGGTTGTATCAAGCTTTTTACTCTATCTATTATCTTAAAAGGAATTCTTTGAGCTAGCCCACCCCCAACAATTATTCAAAATATCTAACACATAATCATTTCAAGAAAACACGTACAAACGCCCTTTTAAACCCTCTATTTCAACGAAAAATGCTAACATATACGTATTTTCATTCTTTGTTAGCCTCTAAAATTTTATATAGATTATACCTTATGTACCAAAAAATCCATTACATTGTTAGGCTGGACGGAGTTTGATCCTAGCAACCAATAGCGGAGCTAGAAAAAAATTTCTAGGGAGGGCCGAAACAATTTTTTTCCCGGAAGAACATTAGATGGGAGAGCCGAGATGGAAAAAATAAAATTTTGACACATGAAATCGCGAAAAAATACACTAACGGGCTTACGCCTAGGGGGCGGGACCCTTCCCGGTCCCTTAATAGCTCCGCCCATGCTAGCAACTGAATTATCGCATGTTACAATCTTTTGCAATTACATTTTGATAATTTCACATTTTATGTAAAAACGTTATGCGAAACACTTATAGTTGTTTGCCGCTAGATATCTCGTCGCTATGCATTTTGGCTATTTCACGTTTTATCACAACCATAGTTGTTTGCCGCTAGAAAATTCAGTTGATATCTATGGGTACACGGCTATAAAACAAAATGTTCAAACTGAAAAGTGAAAAGTTAATAAAGTGAAACTATTAACTTGACCCATTTTTCTAGCCTCATATCTATGGGTACACGGCTATAAAACAAATTTAATACACATATGTTTCAAAATGAAACTATTAACACACATCAAAAATAGGGTTGACCCCGGTTAATTTGACCCATTTTTCTGACCCAACCCGTCAGGTTGACCCAATTTAATTGACCCGTTTTTCGACCGGAGCGGTTCAACCGGTTGAACCACCCGGGTCGAACCGGGTTTCGAAAAAGAAATGTTGAAGCTAAAAAAGGAAGACCATAAAGTGAAAAGTGAAAAGTTGAAACTAAAAAAAGAAATGTTGAAAACATATGTTTTAAAAGGAAACTATTAATACACATCGCGGGTTGACCCGGGATGCTTCAAAATCGGCGGGTTGACCTGTTTTTTCGACCCAACCCGTTGGCATGACCCGTTTTAAATTGACCCGTTTTTCGACCGGAACAGTTAAGCCGGATGAACCATCGGGTCGAATCGGGTTACAAAACATTATGTAGAATCTTCAAATCCTCAGACTTTTATTATTTTTCATTTATAACCTATATACTTTTTTTTATCACTAATACTATCTGCCGCTATAAAATTCCGTTGCTATGCACGGGTACTCGTCTATGTTTTTATATGTTGTTTGATCGATGTTAAGATTTTTTTCAATACTTTAGTTATCGTATAGTACAACTATTTACAATTATAATCTGATCGGTTCACGTTCTATTTTGAACGCTACACAAAACACTCACTACAATATCACAAATCGTTAATTATCTGCCGCTAGGAAATTCCGTTGCTATGCACGGGTACTCGCCTAGTATATATAGAGAGAGATAAATGAGAAGGGCCCACAAAGTACACAAATTAAGTTGAAACCAACCTAAGTGTCCTCCTATCACTTTTTTTATTACAACTAATCATTCTTTTTTTCAAAAGAAAGAACCAAACATCTAATTAATGTCTTTTCAACACAAAACTCATTCCATAGTATCAAAACAAACGGGCCCTGAATTTGTGGTGGAGAATCGTTGTCAGGAAGGACCCAACTTTTTGGCTTGTTAATTTATTAGTTAGGTTTTTCTAGCTAGTACATTTAGCTACATATTTAAATTGTAAATTTACAATTTTCAAAAAAATATTCAGGATTTTAAATGCTTCGTTACGAGTTTAGAAATAAAATAAAATAAAAAAATAAAAAAAAAATAAAAAATATTCAAAGCATTAAATGCTTTTAAACAGGTGGCTAAAAGGTTAGAAAAACCCTTGTTAGTTAACCATAAATCTCATGAAAAAAGTAAAAATGAGAAATCAATAAAAATAAAAATTATTCATGTGCCTTATACTTAACATAGTTTTAAACTTTTAATGATGTTTAGTTACTCTACTTTAATCAAATAAAAATGTTGTATCTACTTTTATCTTATTGCACCTCCGTTCAAACGGGATCAGGTATTGTTGTTGTTGTATGGTACATCCTTTAGATTGGAATTCTTTTTGGCGAAAATTTTCATATTCTTTTATTTTTCTTTAGAAATTTAGATGTGTTCTTTTTTTTCAAAGAAAATGTTAAATTACTAAAGTATGATTAATTGAAATAAGTGAGAATGGAAAAACGTCGAAATACTATTTTACTTTCTTGGACTTTAATGAAATCATGTTGAAAAAAAATGATTTTCTAATTTTTCTGAGCAGCGTTGATTTTGCTTTACATTCTTAGCATTCTATCAAGTTAAAATCAGTTTTTTCGGTTTTGCTTTACGGGTCCTATTAGTTGAAAGATATATATTTAGGGGTGTCAAACAAAGTCCACCCGAATCCGTTTAAACCTATTTGGGTCAAATTACTCGAGTCAATAATCTTAATTAGGTTATTCGGGTCAACTCGAATAAACCGAATGCTAAAAAGATTCAGGCGTCACAGTCAATAAGTTTGCCTAAATCGGGTTTTGGGTCGGCTCGATTGACCCCAAAAAGCTATTTTATAGCTTAAAAATTATCTATGTAAATTTATAAAACTAGACAAATCCGAAATCTCAATAGGGTCGGGTTCAGGTATAATATGTTTTGCTTTAACCCAACTTGACTCGAACTTGACCAGCCCGATTAACACCCCTAGATATAACAATATCATTAGGTTAGATGTTACAGCTTACAACCCATGTTTGATTCTCCAAGCTTAATTTGTATATCCTCTAAAACCACAGTTTCTAAAAGAATTAATTCTACTGTTAGGTAACGAACTTTTCAAAATTTCCAATATTAGGTAATTTACTCTTAGAAATACTAAGTTAGGTAACGAAACTTTAATGTTTGTTCAATATTAGGTAATATCGGGTATTTTTGCAACTTGTGACTGCTAAACCGGTAAGTTGAAGGGTATATTTGTCTTTTCAAACTTATTTTGCAACTTGTAACTAGTCATTTTCAACTCTTTCTATCTTTCTTCTTTCTCTCTACATACAAGTATATATTTGCTTCTTCTTACATCCATCAATGATGAATCTGTAACAAAAACATATATATTATCGGATCCGATGACCCATTTTTACTCTTTTTTACACAAAGTGCTGCCAATAAGATTAAATCACATAATAACAAAAACCCACCAACCGAATCGGCGATTATAGCTATCTTATAAACTTTCCGGTTACTGTGTGATTTTCCGGCAGGTGTCAAACTCGCCGGAGACAATGACGGCGGCGGAGATAAACCACCACAAGGGATCTCAAACTCTTCACCGCACAACCCCACATTTGTTCTTTGGTTAAAGTTGACTTTCTTAGGGGATATAATTTGATGATCATGTTTAAGATTAGAATGATTAATTGATTTTGTTGAAATATTTGTATAAAAAAATTTGTGGGTGTTTGGTTTTTGAATTTAGATGATATGTTCTTTGGTGGTTTGTTGATTATTTTTTGGTATTAATTTGGTTGACCCACTTTGTGATTTATTGGTTAAGGATTTGTTAGTGTTTTGTTAGATAAGGTTTGAAGTTGTAACCATTTGTTATGGTCCATCTTTTGCGTACATTTGATTAATTTAACGCCTGCGAATGTTCTTGTTTCTTTTCAATGGATTTGATAACAGCTAAGGGGGTGTTTTGATGTGTTTTTGTTAAGTGATTTTCCTGATTATTCGGTTCTTACCTTTCTAGCTTATGGGTAACCTACTCAACTTATGATTAGTTTAATTATTTAAGGGTCACACTAGTTGTGAGACGCTCAACATACTAATACACTAAAATTGCTGATAAAAGGAGTGTTTGGATTTGATAAAAATCGTTATCAATCCGTGTTGTAATAAATGGTGGCCAAGAAAATTAAGGGGTGCCTGGAATTATTGTTTGGTTGCCGAAGAAAATGAGATTGAAGATAAAGGAGGTTGAAGATGAGGGTGTTTTTGTCATTTCACTGGTTTATACATTCATTTGATAGTCAAAACGGTCATATTACCTAACATTGAACAAACATTAAAGTTTTGTTACCTAACTTAGTATTTTTGAGAGTAAATTACCTAACATTAGAAATTTTGAAAAGTTCGTTACCTAACAGTAGAAATTTTCTAAAATGAATTAACCCTTTCTAAAATGCATTAACCTACAGAAGTACAGATACAATATTGACACATGTAAACAAACAGATGAATTGACAAGTCCTAAAACCTTCATGCCTAATCTCGAGTTAGTCAAAAGTCAAAACACCATGGACTAATTAAAGATAAGGTTAATTAAAAAAATCGCAAAATTAAATACTCAAACTCAAAATCATAATTAAGCAGAGACTAGAAGCCCACATGCTAATAAATTCAAAATTATATTAAGCACAGACTACAAACACAAGTGCTAATAGATTCAAAAGCAAACTCTAGTAAAAACTTCGCTAGGAGCCAAACTTACTAAAATACCACAAATAGTTGTAAAACACTTCAAATTCTTAACCTCGCCAACATTAATGTTGCCAGTTTCCACCAACTGTGTTCCAGATAATAATTGCATATCGATCTAACCAAAATTTGACTGAATAGTTAACAGGCAAAGAGTGCCGACGACGAAATCAAGCCCCATTGCAGCACCCTTTTTCGGCCAAAGTTTTCAGTACAAGAAAATTCAGCAAATACACGTTCACACAATAGATTGACTATTGACCATCTTGACCCTCCTCCTTGACAAGTCTGATCATGTCATCGATTCGAAGTATTGTTATAGCTGCTTCAGTTGCAAACTGAAACAAAAATCGAAACTTTTAAGATTTCTTTGTTTACATGTTTATTGAGATTTATGTATATTGATGATTATCCACAAGATTACCTGTAGTATCTTGACTTTGCTCATTGCAGGTTCAATCACACCGGCTTCCAAGTTGTTACGGGTGGTACCCTTGACTAGGTCCAACCCCATGCTGCAATTCGAACGGAAATTGGATAATAAAAAAGAGATGTGAGAAGATATTCAGAGAGATAAGTAACAAAAGCTAAAGAAGAATAATATCTCAAATTACCTTGATAGATGCTTCTTATCTGCCTTGGTTTGTGCAGTATGGTGATAGGCACGCAACTTGGCTACCAAGTCCGTTGCATCTTTTGCAGCATTCACAGCAAGAACCTGGATCAGTAAAATATGAAACTTTTGCTCAATAATATATGAATTAAGATAATTTACCAGCTGTAACTGATGACTATGAGAACAAGTCTGCTTAGTAAATGTATCTTAAAGTCATTAGCAACCTTTGGAATGATCAACAATGATTCGGCAAATTCTGCGATGGCTAACTGTTCCCGAGATCCTAAAGTTGTAGCAAGATACTCCAAATAGACAGATAAAGCAGCCTCAACTGCACCACCACCAGCAACCACCTGTTTCAACAAATTCACATATTTAGTAAATAAATCAAGAAAAAATATAAAATGACATTTTAATAATAATATCAAGTGATTAATATCCTTACTGCATTAGATTCCAGGGTTCTTTTGACAATAGATAAAGCGTCATGCATGGCCCTATCCATCTCATCAAGCATGAAGTCATTAGCACCTCTGAGTATGACTGAAACCTGTTGAAATCATTATTAAAATGAACTTAAAAACGGTCCAGGCACTAATATCAAATTTACTGATAATATCAGGTGTTTAATATTGATCTCTTTATTAAAAAAATGAAGAAATATGACATACTGCACTTGAGGTTTTGGTTCCCTTTATCATTATAACATCATCATCTGCAATGCGCTCTTCCACCACTTCATCAGCTTGTCCAAGAAATGATGAATCATACGTTTCCTCTCCTTCCATGTCAGCAAAAGTTGACACCTGGAGCAAATCAAAAAGAGAAAATCAATTTCAATAATAAAAATCAACATAAAATAATCAAGTTAAGACTATTACCAAAGTTGCACCAGTTGCCTTTGCTACATGGCGTAAATCCTCCTTCCGCACACGTCTAACAGCAATTGCACCAGACTCCACAAAGTACTGAATTTTAACAAACCAAATATTATTAAAACAAGCCACAAGTAGAGAAATCATCACATTGTCAAAACATGATCAAGTGTAAGGATTATACCTTGAGTGCCATGTCATCAATTCCCTTTGTTGTTAAAACAACATTAGCTCCAGCCTTGAGAATCTTCTCAATGCGTTCTTTCGTTGTATCACTTTCTCTGTAATAATAATAGTATTAGATGACAGATAAATAGAAATAATAGATTGTTTTACAATAAACTTTGGCATAAAAGTCCCAAAAATCTTTAAGTGGGGTCACCTTTGTCGAATCTTCTCCAACTCTCGTGGGTCAGAGACTAAAACTTGAACCCCTAATTGCATTTTTGTCTTTTGAAGATTAAAGTCGAGACAAGCAATCCTTGCAGGAGAAACTTTCATTGGCATTCCTTGTGCTGCACGGCCAGTGTTAAGTGCGTAGCCTTTTAACAAATAGCTGTCTTTAGCACTTTTCCCATGAGCCTTAAGGACATTGATTCCCTGAAGACGAGCAACATGACATTTAGAAATAAAATTTTGCAATTAAGCTTTATAATAATATATTGTTCAGTCTACTGGATAAATACCTTGATTGGGTACTTGATTTCTCCTCGTTGATTTGTCATTTTAACAGATAGTACTGCTTCAACAACCTAAATAATGCAGCAATCCTGTTATATCTTTAGTTTTCGAAAAAACAATGCATTTTTCTTAAATAAATTTAAAAAGCGTACCAAGTTGGCGAAGAAGTCGCTGTCACTTGATAACAACTTTGAGGACATGCTTGTCTTAGCACAGTTTAGAAGAGTATCTTTTCCAAGCTTCTCGACCTGTCAAGAGGAATATAATATGTTGTTAAGATTAATAAAACTTGTCATTTATATCATAAAACTAGCAAGAATCAAGATTTGCATATTCTCAAATTGGTGTTTTAAAGCATTCATTACCTTGACTGCCAGCTTTTCTTCAACATATTTGCATGCTTCTCTCATTGCAAGCTGTCGAAATAACAATATTTGTGAGCACGAAATTAAAATCAAGAATTTGAAATCATTAAACCATAACAAGCACAACCAATGATGAAGACAAAATGAAGGGAATAGGAGAATATATTAAGAAATGAGAAGAGCACTCACTCTGTAACCACTAATTATAGATGTTGGGTGAATCTTATTTTTGACAAGATCATTTGCTCTCTTCATAGTTACCAAAAAAATATTGTTAGAAAATTTCTCACCGAGCTTCAGATTCAAATATTGTTAGAAAATAATACCTTAAGTAACTCGGCCGCTATGATGACAACAGAAGTCGTACCATCTCCTACTTCTCGATCTTGAAGCTCAGCCAATTCAACCAGTACCTACATATATCATAAACTTTATATTGATACAAAACAATAGTTTCACGATATAAATACAGTAAAAAGAAAAAAGATGATCATTGGGAAATACAATTCTTCAAGTTCTACCTTGGCAGCTGGATGTTCAACATCCAGCATCCTGAGAATTGTGGCACCATCATTTGTGATGGTTACATCCCCGATATCATCAACCAACATCTGAAATCCAAAATCATATCAGCTACCATTGTAGAAATAAGGTTAGGTTTTACAAAAATTGTCAACGACGAATAACAGAAGTGGCTTAAAATCATTAAATTATAACTCCAAAATGGACCTATATATATACCAAGATTAAACTGATACGTGTCAAAATATCAACCTAAGGAAAAGATGGAGACTATAGGACACACAATAACCCCAAACCAACATAGGCATATAAGGTGTTCAAACTTCTCACTCGCTATTCAAGTTGGACTAGCTGTTGTAAACAAATTTTCCCACTTGAGCAGTTGAGCTCAAGGAAATGCATGAGTCTCTAACTCGCTGCACCTTGAGGAGCTAGGGACTACAACCCAAGCCCAAAGTGGTAGGCTACCCAATAACCCTGATCAACTTAGAACATAGACGAAGGTTATTAACGACATATGTTCTACAACTAAAGGCTTATCAGTGATCAAGTGTGTGGATGGATTGTTCGCGATAATGAAAACGATTGTTTCACGAATTGAAAGTCCCAGGTTGGAACAACATATCTTGATGATAGCAAATCAGTTCAAGTGTCAGCATTTCTAATCTACTCTAAAAAATACTAAGCTACACATCATCATATTCCAAAACAGACAACTCCTCACCCCGTTAAAAAACATAAATCAATCCGATTGTAATTTCGCAGATGAGAACCTCTCCTACTAAAACCCTTTAAAATGGTTTATAAAGTAGTCATGGCATACCTTTTTCAATGAGATGTTTCACAAACTTCAACCTTTTTCATTTGATTTCATGATAAACCTCACCTCACTATGGAATCTTAATTTATGAACCACTCCATATTTTATTAAACCTTGTAATTACCCTATTATAATCGAGTCCCTAAAAGCTAAGATATATAAAGCAAAAACAAACATGTGTCCCCACATTAGAGTGTTTGTTTTAGCTTATTTGATTGGCGATCTTCCTGGAAATTCAAAAACCCAATTAGCTCATTTATAGGGGGTGTTTGGATTAGCTTATTTTATGGGCATAATGACATCTGGAAAGACCAGAAAGCTTACTTTTTTTAGCTTATGAGTATACCACTTTGAGCTTATGGCTTAGGCCATAAGCTCAACCTCATAAACCCAAAAAAGTAAGCTTATGAGCTTTTCCAGATTTCAACAAGCCCATAAAATAAGCTAATCCAAACACCTCCTAAAAATGTGCTTATCGGGTTTTTGAATTATCAGTAAGATCACAAGGCAATCAAATAAGCTAAAACAAACAAACAGAAAACCCAGAAATAGAATCGAATCTCACATCTATATTAAACACTAAATAAATAACATAAGCAGGTAAGAAGAAGCTGCTTATTCGTATCGTTTATTAGAAATGTAATTTAAACGACTTTTTACTCACATAAATAAATTGAATTGAAAATAAGCAAATCTAGAAGCAGTTATTTATAATAAGCTAATAAGTGGTGTTTACCTTATCAAGACCAACAGGACCAAGAGAAGTCTTCACAATATTCGAAACAGATTGACAAGCAGTAACTAAACCATAACAATAACAAATTAATTAATTAATTAACGGAATATTAACATTTCAATTAGAAATTATTATTAGGGTTTTGATATAATAAAAATAATAATAATACTTACTGTTTTGTGTACGAACATCTTGGCCAGATTGACGATCACCAAGGATATCAAGCGGCTGTGATCCAAGAGACATTATTATTAAAAATTAGATCTTGTTTTAATTATTGGATCTATGAAGAAACCCTAATTAAAAAGAGTTGGGTTGATGATGTTATAGAGTGTTCGAGTGTGTGTGTGTGTGTAAAGTGTAAACCCTACTTACTAGTACTGGTTTGAATCATGTAGCGGGTTTTGTGGTTGGTCTGTTGTGTGGGTTTCGAGACTGGGCCGTACCCGACCCGATATTCCCTTTTAAGGGCGGAGTAAATTATACGTAGTATATCTATTTTATCTAATAAAATAGAGTTTTGTACTACCCTCTAGAGCAACCATTTACAACCCACTAAAGCATATGTAATTAATTTTTTCTTAAAATAACACTCATTCTGAGCTTGACATGTGTACATTAGTTTTGTCTTTGAATTACCTTTTAAACCACCCTTTGAAAACTCATTTTCGTGGGTTGTAAAAAAATAACAGGTTTTTCAAGTTTTTAATGAATAATAAATAAATATTAATGTTCTTGGACTACCATTAAAAAGTGACCATTGACCAAAATCTTATCTTCTTCATTGTACCAATCAATTTTTACACTCATCAAAAACCAGTTACAAATCACCATTTAATGTCGAATCAATTTTACAAACGATCTCTACAATTAAGGTGACCGGTTACAATCATCTCCAGAAATAAATAAGGATTTGTGTGTTCAAAACAGATCTCTGACTTTCTTCAACAACATGAAAACGCGTTTTCGCCACCATGCCTTGAAATTGGTAATGATCTTGATTTTTTTTAGTTATATTGTTTGAAAGTTTGGTTTTTGATTTTATTTTATGTAGATTTAATATATTACCGATTGGCAAATTAAATTAAGATAATTAGAGGAACAAAACCTTAAGTATTAGATGAACAAAACCCTTAAAAAAATTGGGGCAACCGTTTTTGTGATGATTATAACATATGTAAAGGGATTAAATGGAAAAAAAATATGATAAATAGTCCACCATTATCTTAATTGTATATTATTTGATTTGTAATTGTAATTTGTACATGAATTATTTCCGTATATAGTGCAAAGAAGGAGCGTATTTGACTTTCAAATCAAATGAGTGTAATGTTTGCTGTTAGTATCAATATATTTTGGGAAGCCAATCAATGTATTGAAAACATTCTTATCATATTTTCCCTAATTTTAGGAATTTTTATACTATAAATTGTGGATGGCGTTGGAGCTAAAGACACACATCACAGTTAGTATCTTCACTTCTCGATATCAAATAGCAGAATGGCAAAGTTTGTGTCTGGGTTTATCAACGATTTGTCGGCGGTTAAGGACAACGTAAAGCTACGCATCCGCATTCTAAACACTTGGATGCAACCGCTTTTTAGTAACAAACAAATCATAAACATGGAAATGATTGTTATCGATGAACAGGCAAGTCCAATAGTATTCTATCACATGGTTGTTTTATAATGTTCATATTGGAATGTGTCTTACATTTTATTGTTGCATTTTGATTGACAGAATACAAGGATGCAGGCCACCGTGAGGATGGCTTTGGTGAATCAATTCAAAGATCGATTGGTGGAGGGCAACACTGTCACGCTTCAACGATATAGTTTAGGCGAAATTCAACCAAAATTTCGCATCGTTAACAACCCTCTTCGCCTTAGCTTCCTCTCAAATACTGTGGTTGAAAAGTGCACAGATTTTACCGGATCAAGACATGGGTTTGTATTCCGACCCTTCAATACCATTACTCAGCTAACAAAAGAGGAACAGGGCCAGTTTGGTATGTAGTTTGTTCTTTTCTTTTACAAATTCAGATCTTTACAACCATTTTAGTTTAAGATGAATCAATATGTTATGTGAAGCAACTGACAACTATTTTTACAAACATTATTCAGATGTGGTTGGTCGTGTCGTTGCCTGTGATGAGCTTGACAATTATGACTATAACGGAAGGGCTGGAAAGAAGAAGCCGCTTACCCTTATGGATTCTGAGTATGTCATTCTATTAGTTTATTTATATGTCCCCACATTAGAGTGTTTGTTTTAGCTTATTTGATTGGCGATCTTCCTGGAAATTCAAAAACCCAATTAGCTCATTTATAGGGGGTGTTTGGATTAGCTTAATTTATGGGCATATTGACATCTGGAAAGGCTAGAAAGCTTACTTTTTTTAGCTTATGAGTATACCACTTTGAGCTTATGGCTTAGGTCATAAGCTCAACCTCATAAACCCAAAAAAGTAAGCTTATGAGCTTTTCCAGATTTCAAAAAGCCCATAAAATAAGCTAATCCAAACACCTCCTAAAAATGTGCTTATCGGGTTTCTGAATTATCAGTAAGATCACAAGGCAATCAAATAAGCTAAAACAAATAAACAGAAAGCCCAGAAATAGAATCAAATCTCACATCTATATTAAACACTAAATAAATAACATAAGCAGGTAAGAAGAAGCTGCTTATTCGTATCGTTTATTAGAAATGTAATTTAAACGACTTTTTACTCACATAAATAAATTGAATTGAAAATAAGCAAATCCAGAAGCAGTTATTTATAATAAGCTAATAAGTGGTGTTTACCTTATCAAGACCAACAGGACCAAGAGAAGTCTTCACAATATTCGAAACAGATTGACAAGCAGTAACTAAACCATAACAATAACAAATTAATTAATTAATTAACGGAATATTAACATTTCAATTAGAAATTATTATTAGGGTTTCGATATAATAAAAATAATAATAATACATACTGTTTTGTGTACGAACATCTTGACCAGATTGACGATCACCAAGGATATCAAGCGGCTGTGATCCAAGAGACATTATTAAAAATTAGATCTTGTTTTAATTATTGGATCTATGAAGAAACCCTAATTAAAAAGAGTTGGGTTGATGATGTTATAGAGTGTTCGAGTGTGTGTGTGTGTGTGTGTGTGTGTGTAAACCCTACTTACTAGTACTGGTTTGAACCATGTAGCGGGGTTTGTGGTTGGTCTGTTGTGTGGGTTTCGAGACTGGGCCGTACCCGACCCGACATTCCCTTTTAAGTCCATGCGTTGCCATCAATTTTCACAAATTTTTAATTGTTGGTAATAAACTTTGAAAGGTCCTATTACAAAATTCTAACTCTTAAATTTGTTCCAAAAATACCCGTGTCGTCCCTTTTTGCAACTTGCTACCGGTTGAACCAACACGTCATCATTTTAAATAAATATTTTTTTTATCCCTACTAAATCTTTATACAAACATAATGTGTGTTCCCTGTTCTTTTCTCCAAAATACACAAACACATCCATCACCACCAACCACCGCCGCCATTATCACTTACAGCCATCCACCACCTCCTCCATCAACAACCCCCAAATTTTAAACCAAAAGCCAAAAAACCTTAAATTTAACAAAAAGTAAAAGCCATAACCACTTACCAACAACACTTTCCACCATCTTCACCATCATCCACCAACACCACAATCGGCCAACACATCTTCATCATCTATATCACATCTCCATTACAATTTCAACAACCTCACAGCAATTCTGGCAACCTGCCAGTAATTCCGTCCACCTCCTAGAAATTCAATACAATAAAAAATCCCAATTAAACGGAAGTTAAAAACACACACACAACTATATACACANAAGTCCTTCCTATCACTAGACCCTTTTGTAGTGGAGTCCTCAGGTAAGTTCAAAGGGTTTTCGGTTACAATGTGGTCCTCCTTGAGAATGTTATCTTCAACTTCATCGTCCCTATTCCTAGTTCGTTGTTGGGTCATATCGGGTTTAGGAGTAGGTATCTTGGTAATGGTATTCATGAAGTGGATTGGTCTTGAGGAGGCAGAGGGATCCCTAGTTTCCTTCCCTTTTGGTGATATATGTTTGAAGAGTTTACTAGGGCTCTTAATTTTCACAAGTGAAGGCGGTTGGTTAATGACGGTGACGGACTTGACTTCTTCAGCTCGCGTCAGTTCACTAGCAATGCGATCATTTATAACATTCAACAGGTTACCAACCTTGTTATTCATGCCGGCTTGCTGTTGTCTGAATTGATTCTCGAGTTTGGAGAGCCGCGTTTCCTGAGAGAGAATAAATTTTCGCAGTGCTTCCTCATGGCTTTGTTCGGGTGTGTTCAGAGGGGGATAATGCTCTGACCATGTGAGTGGGGGAGAGTCATTGAATGATACACTTCGGGTCCGGTTCCAACTGAAATTTGGCTTATCTTTCCATGCCTCACAACCCTCGTTAAAATCTTTAGATTCACGATTGATAATAGGCCACTTTTCCCCTGTTTTGTTGATACGAGAGGATGTGAATTTTTTAAAAGCTTCTTTGGGGAGTTTCATGCAGTTATGAGTGTCGTGAGGACCATTACTACACAATTTGCATGAAGAAGTGATTTTGTTCACACTTTTCCCCTGTTTTGTTGATACGAGAGGATGTGAATTTTTTAAAAGCTTCTTTGGGGAGTTTCATGCAGTTATGAGTGTCGTGAGGACCATTACTACACAATTTGCATGAAGAAGTGATTTTGTTCACTTGGCTTGAAGGTTTAGAAGCTTCGTAGGATTTCATGAGAAACTTGACTTGGTCTTCGAGTTCCATGATCCTACGGTCGGGAGTGCTTGAATTATTCGAAGGGAAAGATATTGCCTTGACCGTTTTGTTCAAATCACGGGGATTATTCCAACTTTCATTGTCATAGAGAGCAAGATCTTCTATGAGTTCCCATGATTCTTCCGCACTTCGATCACGTAGCTTACCACCGGCCGCTTGGTCAATGGTTTGCCTCTTGGAGAGATTGATATGGTCATAGAAGATTTTGACTTGGAGCCAAAGATCTATGCCATGATGAGGGACTTTTTGTAGTAAGTCCTTGAAACGAGTCCATGCTTCGTAAAGGGTTTCGCCTTGACGTTGTTGAAACATCAAGATGTCATTCCTTAACTTTGTGGTTCTCCCTGGTGGGAAAAATTGAGCAAGGAAACGAGAGGTGAGATCATCCCAAGATGTGATGGATCCCGCGGGNATGGTCAGTATCGTGATCAGATTCATCCATATCAGAATTATTGTTAAAGTGATGGTCGGGTGACAGATTTGGTGGGTTCTCGTCTCCTACAATAGGGGTTAGAACGGGTAGTTGAAAGTTTCTACGGCGAAAGACACGAATAACAGGGATTAAATGATTGATATTATTCATGAAACAAACGGGTGAAATTACGAACAAGAACGCGAAGAAAAAAGATAGACTAAAGGAAACCTAATAAAAATAAAAATAAAAATCTCACTAGAAAATAATCTAATGAGTAGACCTAATAAAAATAAATTTCAACCTAAGCAATAACTATTCCCCGACAGCGGCGCCAAAAACTTGATGCGTGGTTTTGCAACCTTGCAAAAGGTTTTACTTCTCAAGGGATCTTGAGAAGCTTGCAATCCCCACCAGGCAGTGTACCTGACTGATGTAGTATAGTGCAGTGGCAAGTACCGGGGGATTGATCGTTCTACTTGGGGAATAGTGTTCGTTAGGATTGAAATGGATTCGACTAGGTCTAGAGGTGAGGGATGATTCTTTTTGTATTTTTGTATTTTAAGGAAAGCAAGTAAAAATCTCGGTTATAGGAAGAGTGGGCGGAATTAGTTGCTAGTCAACTAACCCAAATAACTACAAATGTAATAAAAATAAAATAACAAGAAAATAAATGTGAGAGACTTCTAATATGGAGACAAACGTGTTTACTTAGGTTTCATTACTCCCTAGTTATCTTTTATTGATTGATAGGTTTGCTACAATTGTGTGGATGCCGGGTTACAGTCTTAATACCATTCGTGGGGCTGTGTACAATCTTCCCCAACTCTATAAGCTCTTATCTCTTCCTACAACGACACGTAAAGCGCCCAATCATAGGGATTATAAACAGTGGCTTATGCATTAAGTACAACCAATTAACCGTAGTACACATCCGATTCATGTTTCTGAAGGCGTTCAAGCATGTTATCATTTGGAGTAGTGCCAGTTTTCTTAAGCTTAACATCGATAAACATCCACCCACAACAATTAATAACAAACCAATCAATGAATAATCAATAACTAGGTTTCATTAGACCTAAGCAAACACAAACAAACCTAGCCTAACATGTTNTTTCTGAAGGCGTTCAAGCATGTTATCATTTGGAGTAGTGCCAGTTTTCTTAAGCTTAACATCGATAAACATCCACCCACAACAATTAATAACAAACCAATCAATGAATAATCAATAACTAGGTTTCATTAGACCTAAGCAAACACAAACAAACCTAGCCTAACATGTTAAAGGAAAGAAAAGCATACGATATAATCAAACAACACATAGCCATATTGAATGATTAAAGGATAACTTATCTTCAATTAAACATGGAAGAAAAAAGGGTTTGAAACCTCAAAATAGCTGCAAAAGTCTACTAGGGTTCATACCCTAAGTTCCTACCAAAAGTCCTCCCTTAATGAATGAGAAATTGAAAATTATATATAGATTTACAATGGTGACGGCGTCGCCTTTTGGATCCTGACGTCGTCACCTCACCGTGTTAGGGTTTCTTGATTGCCTAGATCTACTCTTGACACCGTCTGGTTGGTTTGGGTTCTGGGCCGTCTCTCTTTGATTTAACACTAGACGCTCTTGGTGAAATAACACGTGACGTCGTCATGTGTAAATGCCTTAAAATCATTCTGGCCCGTCAAGTGTAAAGTAATTATCCATCTCTTCATCAATGAGTAACGGCGTCACCTTTTTGTGCTTGACGCCGTCAGGTACTGTTTTCAGCTTGGATTCTTGACTTTGTCGTTTTCTTTATTTTTATGCTCCAAAAACGTCCAAAATGTTTCTTTTTTCCAGAATTCCTCTCCAAAGTACCTAAATTCACAAAAGAAACGATTTGAGGCAATATTTGATCATATTATCACGACTTAGGGCTTAAATGACTCCTTAAAAGCGTAACACTTTTCGTCTCATCAAATACCCTTACACTTTGAGATTTGCTTGTCCTCAAGCAAATGCGCTTTTATTCTAATCAAAATACAAGTTAGGGGTCATTTAACATTAACATAAAAGCAATTACAACAAATGATCGTTCTTCCTTAATCAAAATAAGCACGGAAATCATACACTAGCACCTCACAAATAGTGTTGATACAAAAGTTGGGCGTTCCTTATTTGGACTCCTGTTCTCGTACCAATTGAATATTACTGCTTGAGACCTGCGCACTAAGAAAGCAAACGACACCGTTAGGCTTATCGTGGGATTGTCTCCCACGATTATCCTCCGGCGTGAGAGTAAGTAATCGGTTTTAGGGTTATAGCGAAGAGTTAGGGTTTTTAGATGATACCTTAATGAGAGCCGTGATGCCCTTTATATATACACGAAATCCTTGTAGGTTTCGTGTTCCTCACTCTTCGGCGTATCCCGTAATTATCTAGCCTCTTAATCCTTATCCCATAGATAAGAGATATCCTATATCAAGGCCATAAATAACTTTGGGTTTGGGTCTTCGTAAGCCCAAACCGTTATCGTGATAGCCCATTCGTGATGGGCCTGAGTGTAGTAGCATCCATTAGTCGGGTTCATGACCCGAGTGAGGACTATACGTCATCATGTCCCCCCAGTCTAGTATGCGCATGGTGCAACCGCGGATGCTAGACTAACAGTCATAGCGAAAAATGCTCCAACATACGTGGCAAAGAAGATTCAAACATTTCCCGCCAAAAAAAATATACCATGAATCTAGTCCAAGAATATGTCTCGGAAATCGTGGGAAAGTGCAAAAAAGGACTGTACCCCTTGAGCTGCTATCCACACGATTGAGGTGAGTGGAATACACGTGTCGAGTATCCAAAGGACATAGGAACCCTATATAAAGGGTATCCCCCTTTTCACTGTGATTATCACAGTAAAAAACACCATTTCCGCCATTGTTAATCCTTTCAACTCAGTCAAGAAATCACTCGTATATAAAGGTAATAGCGCGTGCGCATCCGAAACCATTAGAATATTAAGAATGGTTCTTCAGTTATCTGATTTTACCTCCGATATATCCGAGGATGATCTCCGTGAGTTCACCTCGGATTACTATATCCCCCTCGCGTTGCATCCGGTAGTACCGGCGGCGACCGCATCTATCGCTGATTTCCCTGAAGGAAAAATAGGGGTATACACGCGCTTTTACGAATTTGCAAATCAGCGCATGCCCATTTCCCTATTTTTGTGCGATGTACTCAATTATTATCGCCTTCATCTATCCCAACTGCATTGTATAGGTGCAGCCAAAATAACCAACTTCGAAGTAAACTGTCGTTTACTAGCCATTAACCCAACCATCAACCTCTTCCGCGCGTTTTATCACTCGACGTGGTCAAACGGGTGGGTAACCTTTTTCAAGCGCGCAGGGCGCCTTCAATGTTATACGGAAATGCTAGACGCACTTAGGAATTGGAGGGAGGGGTTTTTCTGGGTGGACAATGTAGTGTTCCCTTGGACCTTTGAGTTTTATACACAGGGGACGCTACCAAAGGACGAGCGCCCAAACCCCGGGACGTACAACGAAGATGACGCGGAGACAATAAATGCCAACCGCCTCCCCATCAGATCCTACCCGGAGGAGTTTTTGGTCCATATGGGAATCAGTCGCAACTTCTTTCAAGGCGCTGACGAGGTGCCTACTTTTCTGGATGAAGACAACCGGGGTGGGTGCTTGTCCTTCCTTTCCTTCGCGTTTGTAGTGTAAGCCTTCTCTTTGTATTGTAACTTTATGTAACTCCATTTTGTTTGTTGTTTGTTGTTTGTTACGCAGAGATGGATCTGTTCAGTGTGGTGAGACTAGCGAAGCCCACCCAGGTAACCGTTGGGGTGCGCCCGTTGAGAGAAGGTGAGGCGCCAATACTGGAGGCCACCGCTGGGCGCACCATGGAATTGGTGCATGAGGAGCCAGGGAATGCATCCCCCGCAATTCTAGAGGCCACTCCGATAAGCAGTCTGCCAAATCAGGAGGCCCAATCCCCGGAGCGATCACGCGCAGATTCTTCTGACAGTGCGGGGATTCGCGTGGTTGAGAGCGAACAGGAGGAGGCGAGTCAGGGACTGAAGCGCAAGAAGGCTTCAAGTGATGATGGCGCAGGCGCGTCCAAGAGGAGGCGCCATATTATTGACGTGGATGTGTCATCAGAGGAGGGTACGCCGCCCAAGGACACAACGGAAACTCCGCTCCCCAAGTAAGTAACAAACCTCGTGTCTTTATTAAACTTCCTTTCATCTAAGTTGTAAAATAACTTTGAACCCTTGCCTTGTGCGTGCAGTTTTGAAGTTACTGGGGATGCTTCTGCGCCGGCAAGCGATTCATCTTACTTTCTACTCTCATTTCTTCAGTTTAATTACTCGTACGTTCTTGTATTAAGTTTTAGATTAAACTTTCTCTAATTATTATCTAGAGTTTATTAAAAAGTATTGTTAAGTTTTGATTTTGATAAGCTTTGCAATCTCTCTTTCTTTCATTAATTCATCTTTATTTCTTCATGTTATCTTTAAAGTTTACAATAATATTAGTTTATAAAAAGAATTGAAATAAAGATTTTTTATGATGGTTAGGTGTAAAATATTTTTTAACATTGGTCACACACACTCTTATGTCACCTCTTCTGTTTATAAAGTTTTGTATTTTTTACTTAGTTTTTTATTAGTTAAAAAGCTCATAAATCTATTAAAAAAAAGTCTCGTATTAAAAAAAAAAAAGAATATTTTATTTTTAATTCGTTCAATATTTCTTTTGTTTTTTTTACGTTTTTGATTATTAACAAAAATCAAGAAAAACATTTTCGTCCTGTTATTATTTATTTTATTATTGTTTTATTTTATTTTATTTTCTAGAAAACTGTAACGTTTTTTATTT